>CAJVPT010000092.1:0-43711 GCA_910592055.1 Acaulospora colombiana
ATAATTGTTCTCCATTATTCAAATTATTGATTTATAGTATTTTTTAACTTTTGTTCCTATTAAAGTGAAGAGCTATGAATTTTGTTTCTCAAAAAGGAACATAAGTGATCTGTGAAATTTTATATACTAAATACTTTAGGGATTTATCATTACCTATAGACTCATTATCTGATAATGAATCAATTAGTTCCTCCTTTTCTTATAGTAAAAATCATCATTTTTCAAGAAGACAATACCTAAGAGATCCATCTTCAAGAGATCAAAGAAGATCCTATAAAACTTAAACTGGTAGGGGAAGATAAAGAAATAATGAAAGACTTGAAAACCTAGTCACAGGAAGCAATAGAAAATCTATTGGCAACCTAAGACTTAGCCAGTATAGTAGTTTTGACAAGTATGTGTTAAATATAGAAATAGAAAATAATGAAGACCCACTATAACATATCTTAAACAACTTAGAAAAGTTGAGTAACAGAATAGCCAGACTAGAGGATAGAACAGCTCCTAATAGACAAATAAGATACAGTAGAAGAGGAACAAATCACTCTTAAAAAGGTATACCAGTTGTTCAAGATAATAAGAGGAAAAACAAGCCTAGTTTATTACCAGTAGAAATTACAAAGAAGGGTAAACATTAACAAAAAGAGCATAACAGTATACAATTAGATAATTTGGACCTAGGAAAATTCTTACAAAGTAAAAAAACTGACTTTTTGAACAAAAAAGGGAAAGAAAAAGAAAAGCAAAGTAACAATAGAAATGAGAAAAATGATATTGAAAAAAGAATAATAAGAATAGGTGCACACAATATATAGGGTATCACTAACATAATTAATTAATATAGTTTTATAGAAGACATAAGTAAACAAGGCATAGGAGTAATAGGATTGTGTGAGATCAAGCTAATACACAGTAATGCAAAATGGGCTTTTAGTAATCAGAAAAAATACAAATACTTCCATAGTACTAACAAAGATATCATATATGGTACAGGAGTAAGTCTACTAATAAGAAAAGATCTCAAAAAACAAGTAGCATCAGTAGAGGAGGCAGATGGCTATATGATCACTATTAATATGTTGACAAAGAAGAACAAAATCTGCATTATACAGATTTACATCCTATCAGATAGACATAGATGTAAGAAAGTACAAGACAATCTAATAAACTATATTAGAGAAAAACATAGATAGTACTTTCACACAATTTTAATAAGTAACTTTAATACAGTATACAACCTATTAGAGGATAGAGTATCCTTATCCAGGGTAATGTTGTGGGCTAATTCAGTGAGTCCGTCGCTAAACCGTAGTGCCTCGCGTAACCCAAACGTCTCATAAATACTCACAAAGAAGAGAACACCTCCTATAAAGAACACTTAGGGAAGGCAAAGGCATGGTGATTGACTTGACCAAAGGTAAGTGTCTCTTTATTGCATCTGTTTCTTTGGTATCTCACTAATTCTTATCTCTATTCTCAATGAGTGCTGTTTTCCTAACACATTCAGCTCTGCATTTTCGACATATATTGGTAAGCTATTTATACTTTTCTAACTAACAATAGGCTATCTACTTTATAATCGGCTATACTACTCTAAGCTTTGCTAAACTTTTCATACTTTTTCAGATACACATAGTTCCCTTATCAGTACCCGAGCCTTATTTATAGTTTCTTACCTTGCAACACTCAATCTTTCATGCCAAACTTTCAGGTTTTTGGATTCTAGACTGTTACGTATAAATCGCGTCACCCACGTAACCCATAACAATATATAATGGACCTATGGATCTATAACATAGTGGTAGTGCTCCCAGGTTACAATCACAAAATCCAAAGTTCAATATCACCTAAGGGCCAAGTGAAAAATATCACATGCAATGAAATAATTCTATTGGATGACAAGTTACTACTTGTCATTGGATATAGTTCTGACTATCTTACCAATACCCAAAATGGAAGGATTTACTGTAATACAACATTACCTATAACTGATCTTTATCAGATCAGGCCGGTTTATGGTTGTTATAAATAATCAGTATCTTATTTTTACCATGATAAGGTAAAAGAGAATAGGGCTGATCACGTGGTCAATCAGGATAGAAACTGAATTGGCAAAGATATTCTATTGATTTTATTGACTGATAAAGAAGTTGTCAAGTTAAGAAGGCTGAAGTCCTGAAGAAAATAAATATTGTATCAGTGGGATACATAAAAATATAGTCAAACTTGCCTATAACAAATCATCAAGAGACCTTGGTAGAAGAAGAAATTTGCAAACCATGCCGAAATCCTAAAACTGGGGATAGATTAGAGTATACGCAATGGTCTGATAATTAGATTACTTTATAAAATTGTTCTAGGAAAAATTAAGAGAGTGTCATGTGGTTTCCCTTAATAGGAATAGTTAGTATACTGTATATAGTATGTAATATATTTACTATATATAAATCATTATATATACAACATTATTTCATAGTAAATAAAAACCATAATCAGAGTTCAATACCATTTGAAGGCCAAGTGAAAAATACCACACATAATGAAATGATTCCATTGGATGACAAATCAATACTTGTCATTGGTTGCAGTCCTGGCTATCTTACCAATATCTGAAATGGAAGAATCTACTATAATACAGTATTACCTATAGTTGATCTTTATCAGATCAGGTTGATCTATGGATATTGTGAATAGTCAGTATCTTATCATTACTATAATAAGGTGGAAGAGAATGGGACTGATCTTGTGATCAATCCGAATAGAAACTGGATTGACAAAGATACTCTATTGATCGTACTAATTGATAAAGAAGTTATCAAGTTAAGAAGGCCGAAGTTCTGAAAAGAGTAAATATTGTACTAGTGGAATACATAAAAGCATGCTCAAACTTGCCTATAATGAATCATCAGGAGACCTTGATAGGAGGAGAAATCTGTGGATCACACTGAAGTCCCAAAACTAGGGACAGGTTAGAGTATATGCAATAGTCTAATAACTAGATTACTCTATAAAATTGTTTTAGGAAAAATTAAGAAAGCATCATATGATTTCCCTTAATAGGGCTAGTTAATATATATAGTATGTAATATATTTACCATATATAAATTAATATATATACAATATTATTTCATAGTAAATAAAAATTATAGAAACTCTTCTGTAATATGGTACTGGTCTCACTAGTGATAAGCGAATCTATATATTGGCAAAAGAATAAATTTCTCAAATGTTCTTCTTAAAGTCACTTTCAGGAATGGCTAAGTTCCTCAAATGTTATGAAGCTTAGAGAATATCTTAATTAGACAAACCCCTTTTGAGAGAAAACTGTGAAATGGAGAAAAAATCTTTTAGAGGCTCTACTGATTAGCGACGAACTCGCCGGGATAGCCCATGACAATATATATAGATATTTTTTAACCCACAATCATATCACAATGGCATGTCTTTATTTAGATATTGAGAAATACCTAAATATTTTACAGACTTTCACAAAGTGACTAACTCATTATTGTATATTATTAGTTAAAGAATTACACTACTTAAAAAATATAAGGAGTCCACTAAGCTAGTTCAGACTAAATAAAACTAAGTCTAAACTAGGTACTCTAAGTCAGATTTAGAGAACAATATTTCACTCTCCTAGTAGCTTGACAAAAGTGCCTCTAAGTCAACCAGGGTCATTGCCAACAGTTTGTTACTGTAAATTATCCTGAAAAATGATGAATTGCTAAAGTTTGTACTAGGAAAAAGGGAAAAAAGGAATGCAGTCAGTTTTATTTATATATTTATTTATCTTTGTTTTATAAATTTAATAATTAAAATAATTATAATAATATTTTATTATAAAAATTTGTAATCTATTTAAAATTAATAATTTTTTAAAAATACTTTTTTTTAAATTATAATCTAACAAAATTTTAATAAAAAAATCTTTAAATAGTTTTTTTTTTTTTTTTTTGCTCTCTGTTAGGCTAGTTACATATGCTTTATTAAATATTTATAAGTTACAGTATGCATATAATATGAGATGCTAAAGTTTATTCTTTAATTAACTTACTCATCTTGATTGTTTTACCTTTTTAATTACAATTTCAGAAGTAATTTATCACTCTATTAGGAGTTCAGGTAAATATCCTTTTAACTTCTAACATTATTGCCTATAGATTACTCTTTTGAGTTTTGATAGAAATTAAAACCCAATCATTTTATTCCATACTTTATCCTATCTCATAGGACCTATTTGAACATCATATTTTTTAATTCTTCTTTTTTTAATAGTACTTGGTATAATCAATTTCCTGGTACTTTGACTCTGTTTTTTTGCTTCTGTAGATGTATCGGCCTTTTGATTTTGTTATATCTGTTAATTTTTAATATTTATTTCCACTCTATCACCTTTTTGCATCTGATATTTCAAATTTTCTTTCTGAAGTGATTATGTGTTTTCTTCTACATCTTCATTATCTACTTTCTTGCTTCTTTACTGATTCTCTTTTAATAACACTTCAAGTTTACTATCTTATTCATTAGGTTTTTTTCAATCAGTTCTATGTAGAAGCTAAATATATTTTGGCTAGTGTTTGAGATTCTTTCCATTAGTTGAGCTATTTTTTTATTAATTTCTCCTTGTTTTATTCTATTATCAACTATCAGACTTATTTCTTTTTCTTCTGATCCCTTTTTCTATCTGTCAAAAGTTTGTTAAAACCTAGCATTATATCTTTCATACCCTTCTACCAGGTTTCTTGCTACTAAGTTTTATATGTTAGACATTTTTCAAGTATTATATTATCTCTTCTTACTATATATATATGAGATATTTTACTTGCTTATATAAATCTAGACTTCTTGTGGCTAGCTTTGTTAATGTGGGTAGCTTATTACTGGTCATCTTAATAAGAAAACTTTTTTTTTGTGATTTTTTAAAAGAAGTATTCCATGTGTGTCTATATTCATTTGTTCCCAGACTAGGTCCTATATGTGTCTATGCTAGTCTTGAATTTGATGACCCCACTTTTTGTCTATTCTATTTGAGTTATCCATTGGTATGTCATTATTTTAAAATTGGTTTTTTTAGCAAACTACCTTATTGGAGTATCCAGCATTATATCTTGTTATTTAATTTCATTAATAATCTTAGGTAAGTTCAGATCTTGTCATTCTATTGTTGGGAACTTTAACACTTTTTTTGTTAGAATGTCTACTTCCTCATTGTATTGAATATTGGAGTGTACTTTAATCTTGATAAGATTTAGATCTAATTCTTTTTTCTTTACAGGCTCAATATTCATGCTCATAAGAATCAATTTTGTTTCTTTGGTTATCTTTTATGGGTTTTTTGGGGATTTTCCTTTTTTATAGTTTTTTATTTGAAGATGCAAACTTGACTATCAGTGTGAATTTTGACCTTGCTATTAACTGGTACTACTAGTATAATGACTATTGTTACTAGTTCTGCTCTTATAGATGAAGCCAATCAGCTACTCCTGCTTGGAACTTGCTTTCTTTTTCATACTGCACCCATCTTTATGTTTTTATTTCCATAATTAACAAGGGATCCATTAGAGTAAAAGATTATTGTATTATTGTTATTATTCTTTTATTATACCTAAGTATTTCAATCATATGGGTTTAATATATGTCTTCTTTAATATTCTTTTTAATGAACTTCTCTTTCCAGTTCTCTATTTCTACTTTTTCCAGTTTCCTTCTATCATATTGTGTAGTTACTAAGTCTAAATTAATTGTTTTACTTATTGTTTCCTTTAGGGCTACCTTGAAACAAGGGATTTCTAAAAGTTGAGCTCTCCTTGTAGATTTTCTAGTATCAAGATAAGAAACCATATATGTTTGTTCTATGTTTGATTCTACTATGCATTAGTTTCAGTCTTGATTCCTTCTGAGTAGCCCTGATATCACATCAGGTTTGATCCTAAGTTTTTCTTGAAGCTGTTACATTTGAAATAATATATTTTAATACATTTTTTATTGTTATCTAGAATCAACTTTTCTCAAACAAGTTGTCACTGCTGATTATTGCTTTTGATAACTATCCAAAGTTTTTGCTTTTTATCGAGATTAAGATTAAGTACTAGATATTCTGGATTTCACTTAATCAATCTTCTTTCCAAGATCTTATGAGCTGTCTTAACTTGTTTTCTTACATCTTTCTTATTATTGTCAAATACCATTCAAGAATAAGTCCCTTATTTGTTTTTTGTAAGAGTGGAAGTATTCATTAGTTCCATAATTCATTAGTTTCATAGTTGATAAACTGATCCATATATATCAACTTATTATGTTTAAGTGATAGAATGGCTTTACTGTATTTATATATTATCAGATGATCTTTAATTGAACCATTTCCAATACTCCAATTAAAATCATCATTCTGTTTCCAGCTATGAAAGATTACCTCCATATCTTTGATTAGTTTTAGTACTTGTAATACAAAGTTGCACCTTTCTAAAAGATGGTTTGGTGAGTTATATATAAGCAGATTGAAAAGTTCCTAATACTTAATCTGTGATTGCTTTAATCTGATAATTGTTATAATTCTAGCTAACCTTAAATCATTTAATCTATTGTACAATCCTGTTATCTGACTTTCTTTTTGTAACATCTAAACACTCTTTAAATTGTAAATCCTGGGATTTGTACTATATTATTAAGTATAGATCAATATAATGTGATCTTGTTTTTGAACAACTTTCTATATGCCATTATCAGGGCATTACACATTTACCAGGATAGTATACTATGCTACATTCTGAATTTGATTCTAGTTATTAGGACTCTGTTCAGAATATAAAGTGCTTGTTTATCAATTAACTTCTTATTCTTTAGGAACTTAATAATCATGTTGATTTTTTTAAACATCTGTTCTTTGAGCTCAATAGTAGATTTCTGATTACCTGTCCAGATCTTTAGGAATCTTGTTTGTTTAGTTCTATCCAATTCTCTAACTATTTCTCTATTAACCCATGTTTTGACCTCTTTTCGATATTGGTTGGGGTTGTTAATAGTAATTAATACTGATTTGCTACTATTAATCTGCAAGTCATTTATCCTATAAAAGATTCTTGCTTCTTTCAAAATCTTTTCCATATTTTTTTTTAATCTTGCTATTTATATTGTACCATCCATGAATGCAATAGCTGCATACTTTGATTCTAACTTTCTTCCAGTATTTCTCTTTAACTCTGGATCCCAAGTCATTGACATTTTGTAGCCTTTTGTTTCATCATTCTAAATCTTGCACAATAAAGGACTATAGAACATCCTTTATATTAATGGTGAGATGGGTTTTTCTTGATTAATTCTATCTCCTGCTGTAATTATATCAGTTAGATCTTTCTCAAATATGATTCTAAATTCTTGATTTCAAAATAGAATAATTATAATTTGAATAAAGCCTTCTAGTATCTTGATTCTATTTATTGCCTTAATTAATATATTCAGACTAATTGTATCATATACTTTTGCTATATCTTAAAAAAGTATCCATAACTTCTTTTTATTTTCTCTTGCTTCCTTACAAATGTTATTGAGAATTAGAATCAGTTTTGTTACACTTTCTTCTAATAATCCTACATAATTAGATTCTCTCGGAATATTATTAATCTTGCAGATATTTCTCAATCTATTTGTGAGAATTTTGATGAAGTATTTTTGTGTGATCTCTAGCAACACTATTAGTCTGATGTTAAGAAGTTTATATTCCCATGGTTTTGACTTTGCTATGAGATATATATGACTTTGCCTCCATCCTATTGAAATAACTTCCCACTTTAGAAAGTAGTTAATTATTTTTCTAAGATATTCTTTTCCTTTTTGATTCAATCTTTTTAGTATTTTATAGCTGATTTGTGATCTCCCTGAAGATTTATTATTGGGAAGTCCTTATAGTATTTTGTGTAGTTCTTCTTGAGAGATTGGCTCTAGTAGATCTTTATACCATTTTTTTAATATAGCCTTTAGAATTGTATTCTTCTTTTCAATCTTCTATAAGGCTATCAAAATTGGCATTTTATTTTTTAAATGCCTTATGATAATATTTTCTTATTTCTCTTTCAATTTCTCCCTTCTTGATATTATATATTTCTTTTTTCTATCTTTAACCTTGATCTTATCCAGTATTATTTTGACTTGCTCTCTGTTAATCAAGAAGTTTACCATTCTCCTTTGATTGTTATATAAGTTATCATATCACTGTGTCAAGACTCTTTTGATAGCATCCCTTGTTTTTTTTGCCTCTGTATTTGAACAAGCGAGTTTTAGACCTTCTATTATATTCTGTATATTCTTTTTTAATAGTTTTTATAGCTATATTGAATACAATAGTTTTCAATTTGATGATTAGAACTGAAGGTAGTATTGTGTTTCCTAATTACTATACTAAAGTCTTGCAATTTGATTGGATCATGTATACTTTCTACCTTCTTAAAGAGTACGAATAGGTGAAGAGCTCTCTGATACTAATCCCTGCTTATAATATTTTTCTTGGAAAGCAGATAGCTTCTTTATCACAAGCTTGTTATATGCTGCCCTGTATATTTGTTCTTCGAATATCTTTCAGATCTTGTTTACTTAAGCTTCTCTTTTTCTTTTTTAGGCTCTTATTTAAATAATGGATCCATTGTTATCCTGAATTTGTAATTTAGGCTTTTACTAAATACCTTTCACTGCTCAGGTATTGATCCCTTTATATTAATTCTTTGTTCACTCTTTGTGAAAGACTTGTTTTTAATATTTCTTGTAAAGAGATTGTCACTATGCATTGTTAGCACTAACATAGTATAATTACTTCCTATTGTTTCCTTCATATTTTGGTTATTGAATCTGAGTATTGGATAGTTTATAAAGCTTTGAGATATCCATATATAATCAATCCAACTACTGTTAGTAGCATTTTATCTTGTTGAAGTTTTATCTTTTTCTTTCCATATAGATTATATGTCAAGAAAAGACTATTCTTCTAAAAAGTTGAATAATAGTATTTGCAGTCATCAAGATAGTTTAAATTTAGCTTTAGATATTGATGCTCTGTTTTCTATAGAATTATATGTAACATTAAAGTCTCCCATTATTATTATATAAAAGCCTTGTCTGTTCTTTTCTTTAATGAAGCTTTATACTTTTTTCTACATCTTCATGCTTCATTATTTGTATGAGGGAATATAGATTTAAATAATATATATCTTGTTCCATTTCCTAAGCATATTAACTACTATAATATATCCTTCTACCTCTTCTACTGAGACTACTTTTCTTTCTAGATCTTTTCTTATTAAAAGACAAACTCCTGTACTATATGAAGTGTCTTTATTGGTATTATGGAAATGCTTGAAGGTCATTTGCTTCTAGAAGGTCCATTTGTATTTATATTGATTAGTTTTGTTTTACATAGTCCCATTATTTCAATTCCTTATTCCTACATTTCTTCTATAAGATTATATAAGTTTATACTATTAATAATATCTCTAATATTGTGTATTTCTATTCTAATTACTCTTTTCTGTATATCTTTTTTTTTTATTTTTTCTATCTATTGGTCCTCTTCATTTTTCTCTAGAAATTTATCTTTTTCTATTTGCAGGAAAATATCAAGATCTTAATCACTCTGCTGTTACCTACTATTGTTCTTCCCTATTTGTTATACTTTATCCTTATTTTGTATTTTTGACTCAGGAATGATGGGCTGACATTTTTTCTTTTTCTGTGGTTGGACTAGTGCACCCTTTTTAGAAACAGTTGGCCCTTCTTTTGAGTAGACTTTTCTCTAATTTGTCTAGTTGTTTGCCAAGTTTCTCTAATATTTTGCTCAGTTGACTACCTCTAACTCTTGTTTTACAATTGATCTTAGACTTCTTGTTTTCCATTTTATTGTTTGCCTTTGATATCGCCTAATATCCAAAGCTTCATTATCTATTTCCAAAGAATATTGTAAAGCCTGGTGTGGGGCTTAATTTGCTTTTTGATGTCTTTACCTCACTAGTAGCTTCCTATTGCTATCAATTACTGGTGATATAGATCTCGTTATACTTTTCCTATTTTCTGGCCAACTATTATTTCTTCTAAGTCTTATTTCTAGTATAATTTCTTTTTTAGTTATCATGATATCTTTATTATTTTCTCTATCTCCATTTGCTCTATCTCAATTTTTGCAATCTTGTTCCCTTGCTTCTTTAATCATTATATGTATATTACCTGACCTAACTGAATTAGCTGATACCTTGTGATGATAATGATTATTTGCGCTTGATCCTAATTCTTAATTGTCAATCTTTATTTGATGCTAAAATATCTCCCATAGATCTTTTTCATTCTCAAAATATTCTTGTTTTTTGATATATAAAAGGTCTTAGCCTTCATATGGTTTAAGGCTTCTTTTATAGATTTTGTAAATAATCTATCAACTGCATAAAGTTTTAAGGAGTATCTTTTTTTCTCTTTTAAAACCTAAGTAATCTCTTGATTATCTTGTTCCTTATAGATATTATAGACCATACTTGATTGGATTTTATCTTGATTACTCATTTCTTGTTCAAATTGATATATTTTTAGTGAGCATAAATGTGAACTCTAAACTATTTTTGATAAAAAAATATTCTATATTCATAAATATTGATAATCTCTCCAAATTCTTCCATTGTTTGTCTAATTACACGTTTGTCAAGCTTGTGATCTATATCTACTAATGTAATATATTTTAATCTATTTTTGACTAATGGAAAGCTTTCTGGCTTAAAGAACTTTTTGTTCTAAGCATATCTTTGAAAGGCTGGTCATATGTTTATATTTTTGTCCATTCTTCTAAGTGTAAAGTTCATGGCTTCTTTTTTGTTAACAACCTTCAGATATCTTGCTGCACTTTCTTCTTCATCAATGATAAATATAATTCAATAGTTGCTATTGATGAATTCTGTTTTGAAGGGATTTATTCTCTTAGATATTTTTAGAGCTTATTTGAGATATGTAATTCCCTCTTCTCTATTTTTTCCCAACAACATGGCTTGAAGTACCCCACTTTGATTGATCCCTATTGTTTTATGAAGAATGGATTTATTGTTATTCCTTGAACCCTGTTTCTTGTATTATAAGACATGCTATCTGTAATACAGCTTCCCTGTATTGTTTTTTTTAGCACTTTTGTTTCTATTTGTTCTATCATTACTCTATTCTCTATTATGACTTCCTTAATGGAGTACACTTATTTAAATTTTGCAAAGTTGGTTGAACTTCCATTGGAATGCTTTTTATTATATTAACTTCAACTTGATTAGAGTTTGATGCCTGTATTACTGGCTTGCTTGTCAATATATTATACATTTTTTTTTCTAGTATAAATGCTTTCAAATATTCTTTTTTGCTTTATATCTTTTCCCAGAGAGTGAGGATATATTGCCACAGCATATGTTCTTTTGCCAACATCAATAGATCTATCCTTAATAGATTGGCAATGATATTATCTAATATCGAGGAAACCTATATTGACTTAGCAAAAATGTGAGGTTAATTGATTGCTATTGATCTTAGCTCATACTGTATTGTTCTTGTTTCCCAAAGTACTTGCTAGAGATCTTGATAAAAACTTATCTTTCCCAATACTTTAAATAGCTCCTTTTCTCTTCTCTCTAAGATCCTGGTTATTGTTTGTTCTTTCATCAACATGTTGTCATGTAACACACAAAAAAAATTAACATGTATTGTTATTATATGAGTGTCTTTTTAACTACATGATCAGATACTGTATATACTGTCATGTATTATTTTTCTATTTGACATATATAGCAGTAAGTTGCTATATTGATATTAGAGAGTCTATGATACATAGCTTCTATATATTTACACATCCAATATTTGTTTATTAACTTGTAACTTGCTATAATCAACTATTGATCTTGCTTTAAATAATATATACTGGTTGATCACATACATTCTAGTTTGTTAATTTGACATATCCTACTGTTTTGTTGTAAATTAATTAGCTTGTTTTGATATACATTAATCAGTTGAAAAGTTAATTTGTTCATATTCATGTAATATAAATTAGTTGATCTGGAGTTGTTGTATTGTTGTGATCTTTTAGTTATTTGATTAAAGAGACTTGAACATCCTCCTGGATTTTAGTTAATCTTGAGGTTGTGCTGATTTATTGATATAATCTATTGCTTCTGAGACTTCTTTTAGTATCTAGAAAGATATTAACCTGCAGTGGCCTGGCTAATAGCTTTGTGGAGTTGAGATTGGATCTCAAAAATCTACTGTAAATTAGCTTGTTTTTTTTCTAAAAACAAAAATAATCTAGGGTATTTGTCTTTTAAACTGAGTAAAACTCTTTTCCTATTATTGCAAAGTAGATTTTGTTGCCTAGAAATATATAGTTGTGTCTTCTGAGACTTGCTTTTATGTAAAAGAGTTTTTGTGAGTTTTTGTGAGTTTTTCAAGAAAATTATCAAAAAAGAAAATTTTTTGAAAAAATATGGATTAGCGAAAAGAGTTTATATGAATTTTAGTATAATACATTATATTTTACAATTAACTTTATATATAAAATTAATTAATTAATTATAAATATAAAAATTTTTAAGTTTAGATTTAAAAATAATTTGATATCTTATAATATATTTTGTATAAAAACTTTTTTAAAATATATATTATTTTGATAAATTATTATTATCAATTATTTTATTAAGCTATAAAAATATAGAAAATTATAAAAGATATGAATTGAATTAAAGAAAAAAAAGAAACATTTACAGTATATTAATAAAAAATATATATATATATATATTGTTAACCTACTCAATTCCTCCTCTTCTAAATTAAGCAAATAACTGAAAAATAAAGTAGAGAAATAGAATTAGAATCCTTTACTAACATTAATATACTATAGTTTCTAAGGGGAATAAAAGTAAAGATCTCAACAATACTTATATTAATAAAAAAGTCAAGAAAAAGAAAAAAGGGTCAAGAAAAAGATAAAAGAATATATATAATTGTATAAGAACAAAAACAAATATTTTATTTAAGAACATATGGATAATTTGGATATACAGTATGTTTATATATCAATATCTCGAGATTTTTGAATACCTATATATACTATTTTAGTTACTATCAAATATGACAACCTTTGATATTAAACTATTACAACTATATACTATCAATTATATATTTAGAATCTATAATCACTATAAATAGTATGTTTACTATATTTAGATATTTTTATAATCCTTTTTTTTCTCAAAAATTTCTTTTTTTGGTAATTTTTTGAAAAAAGTAAATCTTTTCAAACATATAAGGAAAAACAACATATCTTTCAAACCAAGCTATCAAACTTCTTTAATATATATACAACAAGCTAATAGAAACACCAAGAAAAGAGATATATATTGTTTTACTAATTTTCCTTTACTTCCTTTTCTTAAAAATTTTTAGAAGAAGAAAAGAGATCTGTAAACTGATTCACAGTTAGAAAAAGAGAGTTAATATTAATTTCATACAGCTTACAGCCAGGTTAATACAGGTTAACTCCTTTCTTGACACTGTAAGGAACCTAAAAAACAACTAAATCTATCCAATAAATCAAGTTACTTCAGTCACTCAATGGTCCAAAAGGATATCAAAGTTTTTTAAAGATAAGAAAGTCTAAATATATATATATACATAAATAACATATCTATCCTTTATTTTGTCATGTGAATATGAACATGTAAAAGTAGACAAGCAAAACATATATACATGTAAAAGTAATAAACAAAACACACATATATATGTATACTTGTAATCTAAACAAGTTGATTGACATTTCATACAAAAATAATAGTAACTTGCAAAATTT
This sequence comes from Acaulospora colombiana, assembly GCA_910592055.1. NCBI lineage: Eukaryota > Fungi > Glomeromycota > Glomeromycetes > Diversisporales > Acaulosporaceae > Acaulospora > Acaulospora colombiana. Next base: position 13,847 of record CAJVPT010000092.1, read on the forward strand.
GGATAGGATCTTTAATATAAATAAATAAATATATCAAAACAATACAAAAAGATTTTTCTATATTATCTAATCAAAAAAATAAACAATAATAATCTCAGAAAGGTTTATCTGCAACCTAAAAATAGAATACTGATAAATATAAAAAAGCAATTATGTGACTTATCAATAAAATCTAGATCAGTAGCAAATATGAATAGAGTATAATATATATTACAGATAGTCAATAAAAGAAAAGAAGATATAGTAAATACTTTAATTAACCTCTCAATAAAATATAATAAATACTCTACTCTATGGGTCTCATAATAACTACTAAAACAAAGAAACAATAAACCCTATGGATTAGTAACCTCATCATCAGAAACATATACTATTTTAAATAGTATTATAACTAAGATATTAGAAATTGATATGAAAACTTTTCACAAGAAACGAATCCTGACTCAATATATCAGATATCTTTGGCAACAAGACAAAGGGATTAAAAAAGATCTTTTACAATATTACATTGAAGATAAACTCATGGAAATTATCAAGAATCCTGAAAGGCAACATAAATTAAAGTAATAATTAATGATAATTATTAAAAAATAGATAATGAATCAACAATAGACAATAGAGTAACAATGATATATACACAAGAGATAGAAGAATTGAAATCACAAAAACTTCAGGGAACAGTAAAAAGACAATGTATTAGTGAACATAGCTCCTATACAACTAGAAATAAAGATATGATACTATCAATAAATTCTTACTTCATAAAAAGGAAAGGAACTTATAGATTAGATGCAATGACAGTCAATATTCCAGGAGAAACAGAAGACAAAACCAAGGTATACCTAAGCAACATTCTTAAACTTTCACAAGAAAAAAGAAGCCTATTGCAAAAATAGTTTATCAATAGAAATGAATGGCTAGTTTTTTGGATACAAGAAAAAGAAGATGCTATAAGATATATTAAAGAAGTTAACTAAAAGAAAGACAATTTTATCATCTAAAATATAACATCTTTGACCATTCACAAGAAACAAAAGATAGAAAGAAACCTAGATAAAAAAATCTTTCAAGAATCTAAAATCAAAAAAGATATTACAATCTGATATATTACTTAGTAGATGTGGATTAGAAAAATAATAAAAATCTCATAAAAGCATATCTAAAAAGATATGAAGAAGTTAAAACATTCATATTTATGAGGTAAATACAAAACTATAAGTAAAAGACTATATCAAATAGTACAAATACCTTATTCTAAATCCTGAAGCAATTTGGATGACTTCAATCAGTATAGAAATATCAAGGACTATATTTTCTAAGTTGGAGCTCAGTAACAATGAAATCAATAAAAGAAATGACAACTCAACAAGACTTTTAGATACTGATAAAACCTATATCAGTCTAATAGCTAGAACATTAAATGGTATACAAGCCAAGGTATACTACTACCCAAAGATCCCTATATACTCAAGAAGTGTAACTTTATAGTGGTTTGCTTTAAAACAAAAGAAAAAAAATCAAAGTATGCTATCGTGGGCTATCCCGGCGAGTCCGTCACTAATCCGTAGTGCCTCGCATAACTCAGACTTCTCAAGAATATTCACAAACGACACAAAAAAAAGAATGCCTCCTATAAAGAACACTTAAGGAAGGTAGAGGCGTGGTGATTGACTTGGCCGAAGATAAGTGTCTCTTTATTGCATTCTGTTTCTTTGGTATATCACTAACTCTTATCTCTATTCTCAAGGAGAGCTGTTTTCCTAACACATTCAGCTCTATTCTCAAGGAGGGCTATTTTCCTAACACATTTAGCTCTGCCTTTTCGGCATACATTGGTAAGCTATTTATACTTTTCTAACTAACAATGGACTATCTACTTTATAATCGGCTATACTAACTCTAAGCTTTGCTAAACTTTCCATACTTTTTCAGATACACATAGTTCCCTTATCAGTACCCGAGCCTTATCTATAGTTTCTTACCTTGCAATACTCAATCTTTCATGCCAGACTTTCGGGTTTTTGGATTCTAGACCATTACATATAAATCACATCACCCATGTGACCCATAACAATGCAAATAACATATTTTTTTATAGGGTCATATCTCTCATGGAGTATCAAACACATATCCAAAACTGAATTACAGAATCCTAAAGATGAAAATAGAAATATAAGATTCAAATTCACAAATATAGAAATAAATAATAAATTAACATTTGATTCACAATCAGATAATAAATCAATAGAATCTATTTTTACTTCAGCAATTTATCATAGGTTCAAGAATTTGAGACAGATTAGACAATAAAACAATTATAGAATTAGGTATGAAAAAAATATTAGAGAAGAATACTCTGTAATAGAAAGCAATAGAAAACCAATTAGAAATCAATGAAGCCATAGAAATATATTTTCTAAAGATAATACAAGACCTGAAATAGAAAGTACACAAGATCTTTTAATAAGTATTTTAGCTAATCTAGAAAGATTACATTCTAGAAAATATATCCTAGAGAGACAAACAGGTTTTATAAGATCAAGACTAAGTAATAAGGAAGCAAACTGCTCCTAAAAATGTACCAGTCCTTGATAGCAATCAAGAGAAGCAACTGCCTATTGCTTCCTTATCAAAAATCACAAATATGGGCAACAAATGAACTTCAAAAAGTAGTAATAGAATAGAAGAGGAGGAGAACATAAATATCACAACATTCATACAAAAATAATAGAAAAAATTTCTTAATAATAATAGACATAAACCAATAGCAAAAACCAAAGAAGAAGATAAGATAAGTAAAAAAGTAATTAGAATAGGTACACACAATATTAGAGGAATTATAGATAAAACAAAACAACAAAATCTAATCAAAGAAATATTAGAACAAGGAATAGGCATACTAGAATTATGCAAAATAAAATTGATAGAAGTTAATGCACAATGGGTTTTCAATAATAAAAAAGACTACAAACACTTTTATAGTATTAATAAAGATATACTATTTGGGGCAGAAATTAGTCTTTTAATTAGAAAAGATCTGAAAAAATAAAAAAAAAGATTGCATTAATAGAGAAAGAAGAAGAATATATTATTGCTATCAATATACTTATAAAAAAAAAATCTATATTATATAGATCTATATTTCTTCAGACAAACCAAGATGCAAAATAGTACAGAATAAGATAATCAACCTTATTAAAAGAAAACATAAACAAAACTTTTATACAATAGTAATGAGAGATTTTAATATGACCTACAATCTATTAGAAGATAGAAAGTTCTCTTAAAAAGCAAGCTTCAAATCATTATGGTGACCTGAAATCCTACTATTTAACTTTTTTGATGAATGGAACTTTATAGATATACAAGTTATATGGGAAGGTAAAGAAAAAACTCAAATAAGAAGAAACCTAACAAGTAGTAGTAGAATAGATTATATTTAGATCTCTTATAGTCTAACAAGTTATCCACTACTCCAATTTGATAATCAAGATATGCAAGATGTTATAAGTAGTGACCACACCATATTTCTAATAACATTACATGACAAAGACCTTTTTACAAAAAACATAATTACAAAACCTTCTATGAGTATAATAAAAAAATTGATATAAAAGATATATCTTTTTTATAATAGCAAGTATTTTATGAAAATATAGAACACAAATTTAAAACTGTTGCTACAAGAAGAATCTAATCTAGATAAAAGAGAGAATCAGGCAAACAGATTGTGAAAAACTTTTGAAAAATTGTTATGTAAAGCAACCTTTAATAAGCTAATAACAAAGAAAATATTTTAATCAAAAGAAAAGTACTATAAGCACAATACTGAATTTATTAATTATAAAAAAGTCCTACAACTTAAAAAACTTTACAATAAAGTAGAGACATTGAAAGAAATAGATAAGCTACAAGCCCTTAGCATAGCTATAGAAAAATATAATAATACTCACAACCCTAATCATCAGATTAAAAACTATTGTACCCAATACAGAATCTCTAATATGCTATAGAAATCTTTGAAAAAGATATCCAAGATACTATAAAAGGTCTTAAATTTATATGTCAAAAATTGAAAGCAAAAAAAAACAAGAGATGGTATCAAAACTACCATAAAATAGAGATAAAATAACTTAACAATCAAAGACAGATAGTTGGCTCTTTAACTAATCAAATTAGAAGTAAAATAGTACTAGATATGATTAAGATCAAGCCAGGGGATAATGAATATAGTACATTATAACTCAAAAGGATGAAATCAAAAAGGAAATAAAATGGTATTATTGTGAGGCCTTAAAAAAAAAAAGCTAGTTACAATTTATTAGAAGATTGGAAAGAAGAGTGAGTATAAGTTAAGAGAATATATTCAAACATCTTGCTACAATGAACTACTCAAGCCAATCTTACAAAAAGAATTAGATAAAATGTTAAGAGCACTTTCCAATAACAAAGCTCTATAAAAATTTAAATTAATTATAAAATGTTGAAATTATTAAGCCAAGAAGGAAAAGACTTCTTGAGAAGAATATTGAATAACTTCTTAAGATGAAAAGTTATCCTGAAACATGAAAATAAAGTCACATATATTCTATAATGAAACCCAAATCTTGGTTATGAACTCTCAAATACTAGATCTATCATTCTATTAGAGGTTACAAGAAAATATTTTATCAAAATTCTCATTAGCAGAATAGAAAATACTTGTAAAAACAATAATATTGCTAAGAGAACTAAACTATACAGGGCTATCAGAAAAAAGTACAGCAGAACCAATTCAAATTCTCAATAATATCTGTAAAAATATCAGAGAAAACAAAAAGAATTGTGGATACTTTTTCAGGATATGGCAAAAGTATATGCTACAATTAGTCTAGATATATAGATAAAAACAATAGAAAGAATCAAAGTTCCAAAAGATTTCATAAAGATTATAATAAGCCTTTCCCAAAATAGAGAATTTCAGGTTATATTTGAAAATGATCTCACAAAATTAATAGTAGCCAGATATGGAATTGATCAGGGGGAAATCATTTTATCTCTATTATGGAGAATTTTTTATGATCCACTTTTATGCAAAATCCAGAATGATATATAAAGAGAGTAAAAAATATCAGTTACATGAAATCCTGATCTTAAAAAACAGGCTATAAGAAGGTTATAATCAAGGTATACAGCTATAGCCTTTATAGATAACACAACATGAATAGCAAGATCTAAGGAGAATATAGAAAAGATTTTAAAAACTGCCAGAATCTTTTACATTATTAACAACTCTCAAATAAATGGCAACAATCAGTCTTAGTTACTATTAACAATTCTAATTGCTATTCAAAAGAAATGAAGACAAGTATTGAAGAAAAAATGGTTAAAGAGCTTAATAAAACAGAATAGGCTAGATTCTTAGGAATCTGGATAGATAATCAAAAAACAGCAATTGAGTTTAAAGAACAAATACTTAAAAAAATCAACATAATAATAAGAGCTCTTAAATATAAAAAGATGATAGACAAACAAGCCCTCTATATTCTTAATAGAGTATTAATATCTAGAATAGAATTTAAAATGCAATATAGCATATTGACCTGGAATATATGCAATACCTTAACAACAATATATAGAAAACTTTTCAAGAATAAGAGTGGTCTATGCAAATCAATGCCAATAGCATAATTCATCATCCAATAATCCATAACTTGAAAAGTGCTTGGATACTATAAAGAGAAAACCAAGTAATAGAACTTAATAATAAATTAAATGATCTCAGATCAACAAGAATTATAACAATTATTAGACTCAAACAAGCATAGATAAAAAATTGTGAACTACTCAATTTATTAACCTATAAATCCTTAAGCTATCTAATAAACAAAAGTAATTTCCCACTCCAAGTAACCAAAATTGCTAAAAATCTAGGAATAATGTTTCATAGTTGGAAATAGTAATATACCTTTAAATAGAAAAAGAGAAATATTTGAATTGAAGAATATTTTACATCAGAAGAATATGAAAAAGCCATATCATTATTTAAAAACAATCAACTGATATATCTGAATTAGCTAATCAATTAAGAAACCAAAAAAATAAGAGACTGGCGAATACTTCAACTCTTATAAGATACAAGCAAAGGACCCATACTAGAATGGTTTCAAATTATAGTTAAAAACCTTTCAGGAGAACAATTAAAGCAGCTTATAAGATTTAAAAGAGAAGATTATATAAAATGGGAACCAAATACTCAAAAATAGATCCTAATTAAATAAGTAAAAAAAAACTGTAGATAGTAATGAGAAATAAAAGAAATCATGCAACTTGGGGAAAATTAAAACAAGAAAAAAGGGAAATGTTGTGATAATAGGGTATTTTACCAGTTGTAGCTCCAACAATAATCAGGAGATCAATATATAAAAATTCCTGAGATATTCAGAAGGCACAATATTAAATAATAACTATATTATAGAAAGGAAAATAGAAGAAATATACATAGTATCATACCTCAATACAAGAAAGTCCACCAGAAGAACATGAGATTTAAAAATCCCCAATCTTAAGTCAGTACTTGAAAAAAGGATCAAAGAAGTAATTTATAGTAACTAAAGCCCTTTCAAGATCCAAATGATAGAGTAAATCACGTGAACATCGAAACCTGGAAAGAATCTATTATTAAAAAACATATTAAAAAAGGAGTATATCAAAATTATCTGATAGATATACTTCAATATAACCTTGAATCTAAAGAAAAACCAATCTTATATACTGATGAATCACTTATTAATCATGAAAAAAAAGATATGAAGATGGGAGCAGCTTGGATTCAAATAGAAAAAGAAGAAAAAAAAAGTAAGTTCAAACAGGAGAAACAATTAGCCCTTATCTACAAAAGCTAAATTAATAACAATCATAATAATACTCCTGATAGTTTCAATTAAAAGTATAATGGAGATCTTTACAGATAGTCAAATATGTATTTAGAAGTGAAAATCTTTATAAAAAAAAAACTTGATAAGGACATACAAGAGATGGCTCAAAGAAAAAAATTGGTTCCTATGGATATGCATGATAGAGCTAATAAAAAAGAAAAATACAGATCAAAGCTTATGAAAGTCAAGGCATACTCAAATAATCCATATAATAAAGAAGCAGATACCTTAGTCAAAAAAGTTCTAAAATTTTTATTGATTAAATAGAAAGATTACACTTCACATAAAATTATTATTGAAATCAAGTAGCAAGAGACAACTCTATATAATCCAATTAGGCAGTTCATTAAGAATATTAATAATAAAACAATAGTTTATCAGTAAACACAGCAAAATAGAATAGAGAAAAAATAGAGTTATTAGATTTTAGAACATCAGGTCTATACATGGGATCTAGTATGGAAAAAGATTAAAGATAGATACATATAGGATATATCCTTCAAACAATCTTAACAAAGAAGCTTTTTTATTAAACTAATTAATGATAAGCTACACATCTTAAGTAAATTGACTATAAGAAGATCTAATCTATACAAGCAAATAAAATATATTATATATAATCAACAAAATGAAACAATAGAACACTTGCTAAAATGTTTAACCTATAAGGATCAGTTATAAAAGACATGAAATAAAGGAGTAGATAAAATCATTAGAAACTTTAAAGAGCTATTATAGAAAAAAAAGAGAGAGACTGAAGAGAAAAATTGTAGATTGATTACTGATAACCATAAAAAAATAGAAGAGTTTGATAAATGGATTGCTAAAATAGTGAAACAAACTTCTGGAACCAGTTAGAATATAATAAGTTTTGGTACTGACCTTATAAGAATTGACCTTATCTGAGAAATAGCAGATCTAAAATATTAAGATAAATGTATAGAAAGAATAGTAAGAAAGTAGATAATAAAAATGCAAAAAAGAATCTGCAACCAAGTCTAAAAAGAAATCTAAACAAAAAATATGAAAAGATAATCAAATAAGAATAAATACAAGGAATTAATAAAGAAGATAAAATAAAATGACCTTCTTATCTATTTGGGCAGAAAACTATGACCCTGAAGAAAAGAAATCCACTATCTGAATAAGGAAATCTTGAAGATGGAAGCCTCTGAAAAATTTTAACAAGAAAAATAGAGTATGTAATGAAATAATTGAGTTTTAAGCTTTGTCAAAATATCACAGAGTGATCTGTAGTAGTGACCTGCAGGCAATGAAGTTAATAGCTGGAAAGGTCTTTACCTGAAATACTAATAGAGCAATAAATCACTCCTGAAGTTGTATTTAGAGTTTTATCAATTCTTAAAATAAAGACGAGTGAGTTAGGTAGAGACTTAGTTTTAGCAATACATTATTAATGTAAAATATATACTGTATATGTTTAATAAAGTACATATACCTAGCCTAACAGAAGGTTTAAAAAAAAAAAGTATATTTGTTATATTTGCTAAGTTTGCTAAAAACATTACTAACTATAAAAACTCTGTTACTATTACTAATTCATACTAATAATAGAATAATTATAATGTTTATTGAACTGTTTATATTGTATGTATAGGATCATACTCATTTCATGTAATATATGACTCAGGAAAGAAATTATCCTTAGCATTTTATGACCAGAGAACAAAATTGATATTTAATGAGAAATTCAAGTTGACAATCTTTTTGAGCTAATAAGAAAAGATACTTTTCGAATCAAAATATCTATAGTTTTTTAGTCACATTTTAGAGATTTATATGTAACTTTGAAGAGAAAAATCATATTTTTGTTAGATAAATATATAATATCTACATTTTTTCTTGCTTATATATAAGTTCTATAAATAATTTCTTATTTGAATGTTGTATTATATAATGGGTATGATTGGGCATAAATATTTATTGTTCTAAGAATAATAATTGTATAATTGCTAAATTTGTTATTGACATATAAAAATCAATTAAGATTTTGCTAAGTATTGATATTTACAAGGCTTAACAAGTATTCTATGCATTTGTCACACTCTATTTAAGACTTATTTGTACAATATCCAATCACTTTTTACATTTTAGTATACTGAGGTATCACTTAGTTCTTGATATAATAATTCTTTTAAGTGGTGTAAAACTTTATCCAACTTTTACTATAGTATTCTAAGATACCTATCACATTATATTAAATACCTTTATAAAAAATATATTTACTGCAAACTTATTTGACTAAAAATCATGCTGTTTTTTTGTTGTAAAAAATCTCATTTTACTTTTGATTTTTTACCTTATAGATTTATCTTTTTTATATGGTATAAGTTAATGAGTCTTATATTTTAGCAAACAAGACAAAAAGCAGTATACCTATTTTCTTTTCCTTTTTTAAGCCTTAAATTTATACTTGCATTAGAATGAATATATTTTTTTTGTTATATCTGGTACATTACTACTATCCTTTTTCTTTTATAATAAATATATCAAGCAGGAGACCAGTACATAATAGAGTTTCTAAAATTTCTTTCTCAAGAGAAATTCTTATTCATTCCTTTAGACCTTCTACTTTTATAAGATCTTCAGTTCCAAGGCCTCCTTTACCTTCTTTAGATATAGAAAGAAGATCTTGCTTCCAGTATGAAACTATAAAATATTAGTTGTTATATATTAGAGCCATATTAAGAAGACAGAACACACTCTTCAAAATATTAGAAGATCTATAAGACTATTATCTTTTAATAATAGGCTAAGATTGGACAGGATTGTAAGAAAGATATATAAGAATTATATTAGACTAAACAGATTATTGGATAGTATGGTAGTAGAAGTAAGAAGATATAAAAGTAGTAGATAACATAAAAGTTTGTAATATAAAATAGTATTTTATAAATATAAAATGTATATAAAGTTATAATTGTATGTAACAATTATATATAATAAAATAATAAAAATAAAAGGAAATAATTATTGTATAATAGATATAAATAAAGAAATAATAAAGTTATAAAATTATTATTAATTAAAAATAAGAATTCTATATTATCAAAAGAAATAAAAAAAAATAGAAGTTGAAAATTACAAAAAATATACAATAGCAAAGGGAATAATACTATAAAGATATTAAATTGCAGGGGTATTAAAAAGATAAGTAATTAAAATATAGGGGATAAATTAAAGAAAATATTAAAAATTTTGAATTATAAGGATACTAGTTTTATTAAATTTTTTAAAGAGTGGTTGAAAAATAAATGTGGTAAAGAGGCTGCTTTGATGTAACATTGTATAACAGTTACTGTGACTGATGTGATACAATAAAGTGACTTGAGTTAAAAAACCTAAAAGTTATATAAAGGAACTAATTGTGATTGAAATAGTTGATGTATCTGGTGTAGTACAATGGTAGTATGAATTGTATAGATATAAAGGAAGTTGAACAAACATGAAATAAGGTATAAAAGAGTGTAAAAAAGGTATAGTATCTTTAAAAAAGGATAAAAGGGAAAAAGTTATTAAATTGAAGAAATATATTATAATAAAACTATATTAAAACTAAACTATAACTATAACTATAACTCAAAATCAGGGTGAAATATCTTATAGTTATATCAATTTATCAATCTGCTTAATTTCTTCTCTTCTAAATTAAACAGATAACTGAGAATTAAAGTAGGAAAATATAGAGTTAAAATCCTTCACTAATATGAATATACTATAGTTTATAAGGGAAATAAGTAAATATTTAAACAATACTTTTAATAACAAAGAAGTCAAGAAAAAAAGAAAAGGGTTAAGAAAGAGGTAAGGAAATATTTGTAATTATATAAGAGCAAAAACAAATATTTTATTTATAAGATACTATTTATGATTTAAATATATGTTTAATGCTAACATCTCAAGATTTTTAGATACCTATATATACTGTTTTAATTAATACTAATATAGCAATATTTGATATTAAACTATTTTTTTTTAATGGGCTCATGCTTAATCTTTATTGATTTTCAAATTGCATTTATATAATTGCACAAAACACATATATAGGAGTATATATTTAGAAGTAAATTAATAATTCAATAAGCTAAAGCTATATTGAGACTTATTGTTCTTTTTTGATAAAAAAAGTCAATATCCCATTGAGTGTACTGGTATTATTGAAAAAAGAATAAAAGAAAAATAAAAGAAGCAAGTATGTACTATGTTGAAAGTATAACTATAATGTTTTTAAGTAAATGTCTATTCTGTTTTCTGGATTCTTCATATAAAAGTAATCTGAATAAGCTTCTATCAAATTTTTACAAAAATAAGATCAAAGTAAAGAGGAAGACTTTACAGTTTTATGATTTGTGGTGTTAAAGGTCAAAGAAGTCAAACAAAGTTCAGAATTTTTGCCATGGTCATGTGATCGATGATAGTGATGTGACTGAAGCTTATGCGAAACAATCAATTACCGACTATTACTATACCCCTTACAAGCTAGAAGAATGCGCAAACAATCTATTCGCGTCAAAAAGGTAAAAAACTATGAGCTGAGATAATAGAAAATTAGCTAACCAAGAGACAATTTATGCATAACATAATACTAGAATAGTCATAGTGATTATATAATAGCCCTATGTGTAAAAATATATAAATGTAACTTCTTTTAATGACTTAATAAAATGACGAATCTCATGACGAATCTCACGACGAATCTTTTGGATAGATTGTTATAACAGTGAAGTTATAAGTAGTTTTAGGGAAAACTATCTTGAGACTCACCCAAATCTTTTTATGCCTCTGTCTTAATTTTGGTATTGTTTTGTGTGTATGTGATAGAAGGACAGACTCTTCTATCTACAGGTTATACGAGCTTTTGGTCATTAGCGACAAACTCACCGATTAGCCTGTTATAATGGGAAGGAAGTAATTAGAAAGGCCTAGGTGATATATTGGTATCTGTATAAATGACTTGAAAGTCTTCCAATATATTATCAATTAAATCCATTTCTATTTAAATATGGGTATACTTACCTATTTGTGAAACATATTTTATATTTAATTCCTTAAAGAAGAGCTATATTGAGCCTCACAGTTGGCATACCCTGTTGGTAACCATTAATATTAGTGATCAATAAGGACCTTTTAAATTATTCAGCCAGCTCATATATTACTGCTGACATTTTTGTACTTGGGTTTCAATTGATATGATAATATTAATATTTTAATCTTCCAGCTTGAGATTTTTTAAAGATTGAATGAAAACTTTCTGATTTAATATATGCACTAGCTTTATCAGTAAGTATTTCTAATCATTTATTTGCTTTTTTCAGTTAAACTTTTTCAAGCAATAGGAGCTGGAACCTACCTGACATACAATTAGGAGTAGATAGCTCTGATTTTCAAAAAGTTATTTAAGCTTTTATGATCTTTACCATAGTTGGATAGATTATTTCTTATATTCAAAGATGTGTCAATGGCATGTCCTGTATTTACATACACCAGGCAATACAATTTATGATTGACCTTAAATTTTTATGGAGCTGAGGAAATGTATTTAGATACAGTATATGAAGTAACCAATGGGATTTATTATATTCTTTTACCAATGGAATTCTATAAAATCAATCAATTTCTGAGAAACTTTATGTTACTTAAAATTTAAGGTTAAGATAAGATAAACAAAATTCTTTAGAAAAGATCAAGAAAAGATACTATTAAAGTCCACATAATAAAAAAAAGAGTAGGAAGTTGGCTCTCTCATATAGAAATAAATCTGTAGTATATCAGATAGGTAGCAGAGTATCAGTTTTTCTTATTTTCAGAACTTTTTTGTCTTTAGTAGAAAAAGCGTCTTCCAGACTTTTGATTACAGTAGTCTAGTTTTTGTTAGAAGAGGAATATAGACAATATAAGTAGGGAGTATAGGTAACTCTTGAAATACTCTTCAAATTAGTTTAAGGTAAGTAATAAGACTTTATTGGTCAAGAAGTATAATGACTTTTTGTGAATATCTTTTTTGTGTGTAGTCAGAGAATCAGTGAAAAAAGATTGTTTCAATATTAAACTATTATAACTATATGCTATCAATTATATATTTAAAATCTATAATTATTATAAATAGTATATTTGCTATATTTGCTAAGTTTATTAAAAGTATTACTAATTATGAAAACTTTGTTAGTATCACTAATTCATTCTAATAATAGAATAATTATAATATTTATAGAACTGTTTGCATTGCATATTTCTGGGACTATAGGATCGGTGCTTATATCACATGACACATGACACAGGAAAGGGATCATCATTAGTATTTCATAGCCAGAAAATAAATTGATATTTAACAAGAAATCCAAGTTAACAATTGTTTTAAACTAATAAGAAAAGATATTTTTCAAATTAAATACCTATAGTTTTTTAGTAATATTTTGGAGATTTACATGTGACTTTGGAAAGAAAAATTGTATTTTTGTCAAATAGATATATAAGTAATAATAGGTCCCTAAAGTATTTAGTATATAAAATTTTGCAGATCATTTATGTCTCTTTTTGAGAGACAAAATTCATAACTCTTCACTTTAATAGGGACAAAAATCAGAAATACTATAAATTAAGAATTCGAATAATGAAGAACAATTGTGAATAGTTTTTTTATTGTTATTAATTTAAAATTTTTAATGTTTCCTAGTGAGGGACATTTGACTTTTGTCCCTGCCTTCTCCTTTAGGGACCCATCTTTATATATAAGTCTACAATATATTAGTTTTCTCTAAAAACTTATACTTTAAAACTTACAATAGTACTTACAGTTCAAGTCATCAAATCAAGATCTATTGTACCAATATAATATATCTAATATTTTATAGAAATTCTTGAAAAAAATATTTAAGATACTATAAAAGGTCTTAAAATTATATATCAAAGATTGAAAGTCAAAAAAATAAAAGATAGTATTAAAACTACTTTGAAATAGAAATGTAATAATTTGAGAAACAATCAGAAATGGATAGTTAGCTCTCTAATCAACTGAACAAGAAGTAAAATAGTATTAAATAGGGTTAAGATTTAGCAAAGTAATAATGAATACATCATAATACAAAAATAAAATAGTAAAAAAAATAAGATAGTATCTCTATGAGATCTTCAGAAAAAGAAATACTAGCTATGACTAATGATGAGTTCTTAAAATATTTAGCATATAAAATTTTGCAAATCCCTTATGTCCCTTTTTGAGAAACAAAATTTATAGCTCTTCACTTTAATAGAGACAAATGTTGAAAAATGCTATAAATCAATGATTTAAATAATAAAGAACAATTATAGATAGTTTTTTTATAGTTATTAATTTAAAAATTTTAATGTTTCCTAGTAAGGAACATTTGACTTTTGTCCCTGCCTCCTTCTTTAGAAACCCATTTTTAGCTATAACAGTTTACCAAAAGATTGAAAAGAAGAGTATAAACCAAGAGAATATATTCAAACAGCTTGGTACAATAAATTACTTGAATCAATCTCATAAGAAGAACTAAGTGAAACATTGAGGACACTTCTTAATAACAAAGTTCTAAGAAAATCTCAAATAAGTTATAAAATACTGAAAAGATTAAGTCAAGAAGGAAAAGATTTTTTGAGAAGAATATTAAATAACTTCTTAAGATAGAAAGTCACTCCAAAATATTGAAATAGAGTTATATATATTCTATGCTAAACCTAAATCTTGAGGTTATGAACTTTCAAATATTAGATCTATTATTTTATTAAAAATTATAGAAAAGTGTTTTATTAAAATCCTTATTAATAAAATAGAAAATATTTATAAAACCAATAATATTCTTAAAGAACTAAACTATATAGGACTGCCAGAAGAAAGTAAAGCAAAATTGATTTAGATTTACAGTAATATTTGTAAAGATATCAGAGAAAATAAAAAAAAACTGTATTACTTTTTAAGATTCTATAAAAGTATATAATACAATTAGTCTAGATATACTGATAAAAGCAATATAAAAAATCAAAACTCCAAAAGGTTTCATAAAGATCATAATGAGCCTCTTTTAAAATAGAGAATTCTAAGTCATATTTGAAAATGATCTTATAGAATCAATAGTAGCTGGAAATGAAATTGACCAACAGGAAACCATCACATCTCTACTATGAAAATTTTTTTATGATTCTCTCCTTTGCAAAATTTAGAATAATACATAAAGAGGGTATAAAATATTAGCTATATAGAATTTTGATTTAAAAAGATAGACAAAAAGAAGACTAGAATCAAGGCATATAGCTATAGCCTTTATAAATAATATAATATGGATAGTAAGATCTAAGAAGGATATGGAAATGATTCTGAAAACTGCAAAAATCTTTTAAAAAGCCAATGATTATCAAATAAATGGCAATAAATCAATTTTAATTACTATTAACAATCAAAATTGCTATTTAAAAGAAGTGAAAACAAATACCGAAGAAGAAGTGGTTAAAGAGTTCAATAAAATAGAATAGGTTGGATTTTTAGAAATCCGAATAGGCAATCAAAAAATAGCAATAGAGCTTAAAGAATGAGTGCTTAAAAAACTTAATATAGTAACAAGAGTCCTTAAATATAAAAAGATAATAGACAAATAAGTTCTCTATATTCTGAATAGAGTATTAATACCTAGGATAGAATTTAGAATAGAAACATAGTATATTGTCCTGAAAAATATGCAATATCTTGACAATAGCATACAGAAAGCTTTTCAATAATAAGAGTGGTTTATGCAAATATATATTCAACAGTGTAAATCACTATTCAAAGATCTATAATTTGAAAAGTATTGAATTATACAAAGAGAAAGTTAAGTAATAGGACTTTACAACAGACTAAATAATTTTGAATCAGTAAGAATTATAGCAATTATTAGACTCAAACAGGTACAAATAAAAAATTGTGAACCACTTAATTTATTAATCTGCAAATCCTTAAATTATTTAATAAACAAAAGTAACTTCATATTCCAAGTGATCAAAATCGCTAAATATATAGAAATAATATTTCATAGTTGAAAATAGCAAAATACCTTTAAATAAAAAAAACATTCAGATCAGATAATATTTTGCAATAGAAGAATATAAAAAAGTTATTCTATCACTTAGAAACAATCAACTGATGTATCTGGACTAGCTAATTAATCAGATAATCAAAAAAATAAGAAACTAGCAAATGCTTTAGCTCCTACAATATATAAACAAAAGACTTATACTATAATAGTTTCAAATTATAATCAAAAACTTTTCAAGAGAACAACTAAAGCAGCTTATAAGATTCTAAAAAGAAAATTATATGAAATAGAAACTGGAATACTCCAAAATAGAATCTAATTGAGACAAGTAAAAAAAATTATAAATAGTAATGAGAAGTAAAAGAAATCAAATAACTTGGGAAAAATTAAGACAAGAAAAAAAGAAAAATATTGTGATAGTAGAAGACTTTATCAGTTATAACATCAACAATGATCCAAAGACTAATATAAAAAAATACTCAAAGATATTTAGAAAGCACAACACTAAATAGTGACTGTATTATAAAAAGAAGAATAGAAGAAATATATATGATATCATATCTCAATACAAGAAAGTTTACTAGAAAAACACAAAATTTAAAAATACTCAATCTCAGGTAAAGATAAATCCTTAAAGGAGAAGGCAAGAACAAAAACAAATGTCTCTTACTAGAAAACATTAAAATTTTTAAATTAATAACTATTAAAAACCTATTCACAATTGTTATTCATTATTTAAATTATTGGTTTATAGTATTTCTTAACTTTTGTTTCTATTAAAGTAAAGAGTTATGAATTTTATTCCTCAAAAAGGGTCTGCAAAATTTTATATACTAAATAGTTTAGAAACCTATTATTAATTTCAGATTAGTACTTGAAAAAAGGATTAAAGAAGTGATTTACAGTGATCAAAACCTTTTTAAGATCCAAAATAGTAGAGTAAATCATATGAATATCAAAATCTGAAAAGAATCCATTATCAAAAAAAATATTAAAGAAGGAGTATATTACTATTACCTAATAGATATACTTCAATATAACCTTGAATCTAAAGAAAAACTAATATTCTATTTGAATAGATCATTTATTATTTATAGTAAAAAAGAAATAAAGATAGGAGTAGCTTAGATTTAGATAAGAAAAGAAAAAAAAGAAAGCAAGTTTTAAATAGGAGTAAACAATTGATCCTTATCTATAAGAGCCAAATTAATAACAATCATAATAATACTTTTAGTAATTCCAGTTGAAAGTACAGTAGAGATCTTTACAACTGGTCAGATATATATTTTCAAGTAGAAATCTTTAAAAAGAAAAATTCAAGAAGGATATACAAGAAGTGATTTAAAGAAAAAAATTGATTCCTTTGGGTATGTATGGTAGAACTAATAAAAAAGAAAAATATAGATCTAAAAATCACAAAAGTCAAGGTATATCCAAATGATTTTTATAATGAATAAGTAGATATTTTAGTTAAAGAAGCCTCAAAATTTCCACTGATTAAATAAAAAGATTTCATTTCATACAAAATTATTATTAAAATCAAGTAACAAGGAACAATTATAGATAATTAAATTAGGCAGTTTATTAAAAATATTTATAATAAAACAATAGTCTATTAGTGAATACAACAAAACAGAATAGAAAAAAAATGGAGTTATCAAATTTTAGAATATTGAGATCATATATAGGACCTAGTATGGAAAAGAGTTAAAGATGAATACAAATGAGATATATCTTTTAAATAATTATAACAAAAAAGCTTTTTTATTAAACTGATCAATAATAGGTTATCTATCCTAAGTAAGTTGACTATAAGAAGACCAGATTTATACAAGCCAGTAAAATATATTATATGTAATCAACAAAATAAAACTATAGAACACTTGCTAAAATATTTAACCTAGAAGGACCAGCTATAAAAGATATGAAATAAAGAAGTAAATAAAATTATTAGAAACTTTAAAGAGCTACTATGAAAAAGAAAGAGAGAAATCAAAAAAAAAATTTCAGATTGACTATTGATGATCAAGAATAAATAGAAGAGTTTAACAAGTAAATCTCTAAAGTAGTGAAACAGATTTCTAAAACTTGTTAAAATATATGAAATTTTTGTACTGGCCTTATAAAAACTAATATTATTTTAAAAATAATAGATCTAAAATATCAAGGTAAATGTATAGAAAGAATAGCAAGAAAGTGAATAATAAAAATACAAAAAAGAGTTTATAACCAAGTTTGAAAAGAAGTCTGGAGCAAGATGCAAAAAGGTAATTAAATAGAACAAACATATAGAATTAATAGAGAGAATAAAACAAGAAGATCTTTATATCTTTCAAATCAGAAAACTATGCTCCTGAAGAAAAGAGATTAGCTATTTGAAGAAAAAAATCTTGAAAATAAATGCCTTCAAGAAATTTTAACAAGAAAAATAAAGTATGAAATGAAATAGTTAGGTTTTAAGCTTTGTCATAACCATGCAAAGTGATCTACAATGGTAACTTGTAGACAATAAAGTTAACAATTGTAAGGATCTTTACCTGAACTACTAATAAAACAATAAATTACTCCTAAAGTTACATTTAGAATTTAATAATTTTTAAAATAGAGATACAGTGAACTCTCCCTAAATGCACTCTCCCTAAATACACAGTCTTCCTAAATATATACTATTTGATGATCTCAACCTTGAGACTTAATGTTAAATGCACACTCTCTATATTCTGTATGTGCAATAGATTTTGTGATTCCAGCTATATAAAAATAATCTTCCTAAATGCACGTACATGACCTAGTAACTAAATATGCTATATTCAGTCAATGCTATTACTAATAAAAATTTAGTGAGTTAAAGACTTTACCATTTCCAGGTCATAAGACAATAACAAATTATTGGATCATAAAACATAACTAATAGAGAGTCTGTGCTATAATTATTCTACTTTACACAAGCAAACTATTTTCTAGTGTCAAGTTATATTCGATATATGTGAATACAATTCTGTTGTAACATTGTCTGTTAATATTAGATCATGTATTTATTTAGACATCAATAGTGAGAACATCTTAATATCATATTCTGTAACAATTTATGATTGAAACAGTAGCTTCTATTTAAGCATGTTATCATGGTCATAGTCATAAAAATTTTTTATAACTTATTGTTGGTTAGAAGATTGTACTGAAATTTTACAGTTAATAAAAACAATTCATCATGCCATCAAAAAGTAAGACAACTTTGACAGATTCACAAAAATATGAACTTTGCCTATATGCTTGTAATAATAAGAAATCTCATATAGAATATGTTAATTGGATTGAAAATAAATGGCAAGTCAGGGTTAATGAATCTACCATAACATGAATTTTGCAAAGAAGCAACCAATTACTTTCTGAGGAGAAAATTATTACTTCAAACACAAAAAAATACCAATCAGTCACATATCTAAAACTCGAACAAGCTCTTAGGAAATTTGTTTTAATGCGTTAGCATCAAATAGTACTAAGTGATGCTATTCTAATTGAATGGATCAAAACACTAGCGAACAAACTGGGAATTCCTAAAGGTACATTAAACTTTTCTGTAGAGTGTCTTCAAAAATTCAAAAGTCAAAACAATATTCATCAAATAAAGCTTCAAGGAGAAGAAGCATCAGTTAATTTGAATGTCGTTGTCAAGACCCTGCACAATTGCATGAACTATATATTAATTATTCTTCCAAATATATTTATAATATGGATGAGACTGATCTTTTCTATCAGTAAATATAGTAATTATGTGATAAAATATTTAATGTAAGAATCCCATACTAAATTTACTCTTTAGACTGAAACCAGATCAGTCATTGACTATGAGGAATCTTGCAGATCACAAAAAAGATAACGAATAACTTTTTTTTGCACTTTATGCAATTACATAAGCTAGTTCCACTTGTAATCAGCAAATATGCAAATCTACGATGCTTTAAACACATCATTATTCATAATTTGCCAATAATATATCAAAATAATACAAAGGCTTAGATGCTTACATCTCTTTTTCAAAAATGGTTACAATATTTCGATAAAGAGGTTACTAAAAAACATAGTGATAATCGTGTTTTGTTACTCATCGATAATTGTTCAAGCCATAGGCTAGAAGATTTAATGCTTCATCACATTGATGTTCACTTCCTTCCATCAAATACAACCGCAAAGATTCATCTAATGGATGCTGGAATCATAATGGTATTTAAATGACATTATCACTGTTATCAAATGCTGTAAGATATTATTGTTATTTTTTCTTTTGGTTTAAATCTAAGAAGATATTAACTTTTTTAATATTTAGGTGGATATTGGAACAGGTTAAAGGTGGACAGCAAATATAACTTTTAAAAATGAACATTCTTCAAGCCCTCCAATATATTATTAAAGCATGGAAAGAAATCATAGCAGAAATAATTCATAACTGTTGATATCATACCAACATTCTTTCTATTAATATTAATGCTGACTTAAGAAGTCTCTCAGATCATGTTCGTACAGTTGAAAACACTATATCCAATGAACTTTGTAAAGTCTTTGAAAAACTTAATCTTTCTGAGTCAATAGAAGTTGAAGAGTTTTTATCAATTTCTGAGGAAGACATTGTTTATGAAGTGCCTAGTGATGATCAACTAACAATAGAGCTCATAGATATATTCAAAATAGCAGAAAGCAGTAATAGTTTGGAAGATGTAGATGATAGCATTAAAATAGCAGCTATCAGTATCAGTATGGCATTACAAGGCTTGGAAACCATACAAGCATTTTTACTGCAACAAGAAAATACAAGTGAACACATAAAAATAGCAAATATTCTTGAAAGATATATTAGAGAGAAAAAAGCTAATACAATGTGACAAACAAACATTAATCAATATTTTAACAAATAAATAGATAAAGTGTTGAAATTACGTGAATTTACTATACTTTCCCTAAATACATGTTTTTGCATTATTTCCTAAATGCATGCTCACACACTTATGGTACCAAGGTCTGCATTTAGGAAGAGTTCACTGTAAGTAAGTTAAGTAGAAACTTAGCTTTAGCAATACATTTTCAATGTAAAGTATACATATGTTTAATAAAGTATACATATGTATCTAGCCTGACAAAGAATTTTAATATATGTATATATATATATATTTTAAAACTTACTTTTTTTAATAATATTTATTTAGTTAAAATATTTTTTTTCTTTTAACTACCTAAAAAATTTATTTGTTTATTTTTAATCACAATTTTTTTTATATATTATCTAAAAAACTTATTATTTTAAAGAAATTTTTATTTTAAAAATATATTTTATTTAAACTTACTTTAAATAATAATTTTTATTTATTAATAATAATATTTAATTTATAATAAACTTTAAATTCTCAAATACTATCACTCTTTTTGCTGATTCTTTGATTATATATAAAAAAAATATTCATAAAATAACATTATACTTCTTGACTAATAAAGTCTTATTACTCTTCTTAAACCAATTTGAAAAATATTTCAAGAATCACATACACTTTCTTCCTATATTATTAATTTTTCTCTTTAAACAAAACTGGACTTTTGTGATCAAAAATTTG
Source organism: Acaulospora colombiana (assembly GCA_910592055.1). NCBI lineage: Eukaryota > Fungi > Glomeromycota > Glomeromycetes > Diversisporales > Acaulosporaceae > Acaulospora > Acaulospora colombiana. Next base: position 35,414 of record CAJVPT010000092.1, read on the forward strand.
AAAATTACCTTTTTTACTAATGGTAAGAAAGTTTTGAAAGGAAGAAGAACTGATGCTTTACTACCTATCTAGTATATAAAGAAACAATGTAGAGTTGGTCTGTGATGAGAAAGCTAATTTTCCATTCTTTTTTTCATTATATGAACTCTAATAATGTTCTTTCTCAGTTTTCTCTAGAAAATTTTGCCTATCCTAAATTTTAGTAATACAAAGTTTCTCATAAACTGATTGATTTAGTAGAATTGCATTTGTAAAAGAATGTAAAAAAACTATCATTGGTTACTTTATGTATCTGAATGCATTTCTTTAGCTCTATAAGAATCTGGAATCTATCATAAGTTATATATTGTTATAAAATGAATATAAGACACATTACTAATATATTACTAAATACAAAAAAGAGTCTATTTAACTATAATAAAGATTATAAAATGCTTGATTAATCTTTAAAAAATCAGAGCCACCTATTTTTGATTATATATCAGTTAGGTTCTAGCTTTGATTGCTCAGAAAAGTTCAACCAGAGAAAATAAGAAACAACTAGAAACACTTAATAGCAAAGCTTGCACACATAATAAATTAAGAAGTTTTTATCCTATTATCAAAAAATCTCAAGCTGGAAAACTAAAAGGGTAACACTGGCATACTAATTAAAACTTGAGTTCAAAAATATTAGTAGTAATATACAAGTCAGTTGAATAATATGAAAGATTCTTATTAATCACAAATATTAATAATTATCAGTAGAATATATAGTATCAATTATAGAACTAGGTGCAATTCTTTTTTAAGAAATTAAATCAGAAATATATTGCATAGATAGGTAAGTATATCTATATTTAGATAGCAATAGATTTAATTGATAATACTGTATATTGAAAAATTCTCAAGTCCCTTATATGATTATTAATATATCATCTAGGCTTTTCTGAATACTTCTTCTCTATAAGTCTCAAAACTATAAAATCTTTCTTATCATTTATATCTTATCTCCATAAAGATTCAGTAAAAGTTTCTTCTTAAACTATTTTAATAGAAAAGATCAAAAATAGAATATATATATATTAAGAAATATAACAATATAATTGATACAATTTTAGTATAATATATAACTGTTCAATTTTTCTTTTTATTTTTTTTTATTTTCAATAACACTAGCATGTTCAAGAAGATACTGGTTTTCTTTTATTAAAAAAAAAGGGTAATAAGCCTTGAAGTAGCTTTAGCTTATTGAATTCTTTAATTATTTCTCAAATATATACTTTTATATATATACTCTACACAATATATAAATATAATTTGGAATTTGATAAAGATAAGGCATAAGTCTATTTATATGGAAAAAAAAACTTCAAATTCTTATATAATTTGATAAATATTAAATTATATTATACTAATATAATATCCTTTAATAATTAAACTTAGTTAAAATTTATAAATATACAATATATCTTTTATTATTTAAAAATTTAAACTTTATAATAATATATATATATATATATTTTATAATTTAAAAAAACTCTTTCCCGTTGATCACTTTTTGATAAAATAATTTCCTTATAAGGAATTTTTTTCAAAAACAACGAGAGATAGAAGTTTTTATCTCAAACCAACACAACAACAACATGATTAATATCACAATAGAGATTAGCTTTCCCTATGGTGCCATGTTCAAATACTCTGGTCCAACTGAACAGTTATCTCAGACCAAGGAACTCTTTTCTAAATGGATTGGAAAGGCCTCTTTTGTCTGTTTTAGTAACTCTAAATGACAAGTTCTTTCTCCTCAAGCTAACCCAGACTTATCTAAAAAGAAGAGAAAAAGATGTCCTCAAAAAAAAAAACTTCAAGGGGGAAAGAAACTGGGTAAACCAGCGAGTAAACAATCTTTATTAAAACAACCTCCACTTGCAAAAGTGTGTACGTGTACTGTTTGTAGTGAAAGCTTCACCAGCCACACCAAACAGAAAAAATACTACAATAGTATTCATAAATATGAAACTATGGAGATAGAAAGACCTGAAGAATCTCACAAAAAAGCGAAACGGAAGGCCATCGTCCTTGACAATGAGCGTACTATCACCTTAGACAATCCAGGATCAGGTACCTCAAGACACATCATCATGGCCGATTATAATAATCTCACTAAAAGGGAAGTCCAAAAGATGATCGAGGGAACAGGTAACAAACCTGGCAACTACCGGGTAATCACCAAAAATGGTATAATTATTGATATAAACAATTATGTACCATCCAATGGTTCTTTTGGTTTAACCATATGTGGTTTCAAGACTACTTTGAAACCATCATCGGTGTTACTCAATGACCTCATGAAGGATGGTTTAAGCATGTCAATGAGTGATTCAGAATTCTATAACAAGTATAAAAGTATTTTACTAATCTTGTAAAATACTAATGAAGTAAATAGCCAGCCGGTAGAATATCTAATTACATGTGCCCTTTGCCTGGGGTAATTTATCGGTAAACCTTGATGGGTAAAGAAATTCGTGGACCACTCCGAAGTACTTAAAATCTATAGTACAGGATAAAGAATTACAACAGTTTTATAACTAGATTACTTCTAAAAATTGTTTTAGAAAAAATTAAGAGAGTATTGTATGCCCTCCTTTATTAAACTAGTTTGTACATATCTTGTAATGTATTTACCATGTAATTATGTCATATGTAAACATTATTTCGTAGTAAATAAAGAGTATAGAAAAAAGTTCCCAAAGGAAGAAAAACTGACTATGAAGTACCCGAAGACCTATTTAGCCTTTGAAGCGGAAGGTATATAGAGGTTTTTTGATGACAAAAAGGCTTATTTTTCCCCTTCCAGTCACTGTTGGGTCTCTCAGAGCTATCGCTTTCATGGTTTTCTGGGAATTTTGCCTACCCCAGTTTGATCCTGAATTTTTGGTAGCACAAATCCTCACCAAAGGTGATTGGCTGACACGAAACACATTAGTTTTTGAAATGTAAACAAGCTCCTATTGGTTATACTACCATGTCTCGATACATCATTGGTGATATAGGAAAGAAAGTTCTAGAAAAAGTGTCCCCTCCAACCGTGTATGTTCAACCTCCAGGAAACAATTATGATACCGAAAGGCGAGTGACGGGTACGAAAAGAAGATTCAACTCCCATCTCTCATTAAGTTCCTCAGGTGGTAAAAAGGCTTTCTTGAACAAAAGCTGAGGTCTCCAAGCTTCTATCCTGGTCAGGCAAAGTTCTTGAAAAGATTTCTTTATCCCGGTTAGGCAAGCTCTTCTGTAATATAGCGCTGGTCTCAACAGTGATAAGTGAATCCATACATTGGAAAAAGAATAAGTTCCTCAAATATTTTTCTTGAAGTCACTTTCAGGAATGGCTAAGTTATTTAAACATTATGAAGCTTAGAGAATATTCCAATTAGGTAAACCCCTTTTGAAAGAAAACTGTAAAATGGAATAAGAACCTTTTGGAGAGCTTTAATTTGCATTCTCCTTTCCCCTTTTTCCAGTGCCAACTTTAGCAATTCATCATTTTTTGGGTTAATCTATAGTAACAACTGTTGGCAGTAACTCTGGTTGACTTAGAGGTACTATTGCCAAGTTACTAGAAGAGTGAAATATTGTCCCCTAAATCTAATTTAGAGTACCTAGTTTAGACTTAGTTTTGTTTAGTCTGAACTAGCTTAGTGGACTCCTCATATTTTTTAAGTAATGTAGTCCTTTAACTAATAATATATAATAACAAGTTGGTTGTTTTATAAAAGTCTATAAAATATTCAGGTATTTTTCAATATCTCAATAAAGACATGCCATTGCAGCATGATTGCAGGTTAAAAAAAAAAAAAAAAAAAATAGTAACTTATTATTAATATAAATTGATAAAAGTAAATAAAATTATATTAATAATATTAAATAATTAATATTTATTCAAAAAAATATTATTATTATAAATATAAAAATTTTTTATTAATAAAAATATAATTTATTTCAAGAATATTAAAAACTTTATAAAAAGCTATTTAGTTATATATTATAATATAATAATAATTTTGCAACTTTTATTTTTTTTTTAATTTTATATTAAATAAAAGTAATATAATAATTGTTATTAATTTTTTTTTTAAATTTTATATATTAATTTAAGTATTTTATTCAAAATTGTTTCTTTAATTTTTTTTTTTTTTTATTTTATTTAAAAGACTTAAAAAGTTTATTAAAATTAAAACAATAATACTAAAGATGAAAATTTATGCAATATATTGTCTTAATACTTATAGTATTCTATTTCTTTATTTTTTTAAAAAAATTTTTTATAAATACTTATTAAAGTTTTATTATTGTTAAATATTTTATTTTTTTTTAAATCACAACTGATATTAGATGTGAGCTTTATTAAGAATTAACTTAACATTTGGTGAATAACTAAATCTGTAGCGTGACATTAATCATCTCATGCAAACTATATATTTCTATATACATATAGATTAATTATAACCTATCACAGTTTGTCCTAGTTAAACCAGCTACCACTTCTTAAGTGGGCAGACCTAATTAGGGGCCGGATGGTTAATACACAGTTATCAACAGTATGGCTAGGCTAGTTAGTATTGAGCTTTATTAATTTTTGTTATTTTTTTACTAAACTGGTTCTTTTTCGTATGTACCCGATGGAATATTTTATACCCTCCAATATTCCTAGATATTATTCGCTCAGACCTCGGAAGGGGGCACATTATCTTTTTTGTCACCACCTGTGGCATCGGATCAGTCCTTATTAACTAATTTTCAATTAAGCAGAGCACCAGATTGGAATATCCTGAGCTAGGAGAGTGGGATTCTGAAGATTGCCAGGGCAAGGGGTCTAGGGGGCGTCTGTGGTAGGTTAGACCAGAAGTCTTTCTTTATGCAATCCTTTTGATAGTATGACCGTAAATTTCAGCCCCTGATCGATGAAAGACCAGAAGTCCCATCTTCCTGTAGCCTAACCTGATTGGATCTTGTTCCGGATAATTAGGTATAACTTTTACAGGATAACCGGTAAAATCTGATCAGAAGGTGATTTTTGATTTTTGCCCTTAAGTGGTATTGAACTATAAACCTTGTGATTGTGACCTGGGAGCACTACCACTGTGCTATTGACCCACAGGTCAGCAACAGAATGATATTAAATATAATAAGAACAATATAGATATACATTTTAATACAATCTAAGATTAGCTTATGTTATCTTACTAATTCATTTTAATTCTATTTAAAAAAATCAAAAAAGAAATGGAATGGGTGAATAGTAATAATGATAATAGCAAATATAGTGATAGTTAAATTGAAAACTTTCAAAAAATATTAATATAGATATGTTCTATTTAATATAATCCAATTTCAATTATTTTATTTTATTAATTTATTATTGATTTAAACAATTTAAAAGAAAAAAAAAGAAAAGATTACAACTATAAAGATAATAAGAATAAATATAATAATAGTTTTATTAATTTTATTTATTTTTAATAATACTAAAATAAATTCTATCTTTAGACAAAACTCTTTTTACTGATCCTCTGACTACACAAAAAAAGATGTTTACAAGAAGTTTTTATACTTATTTGCTAAAAAATCTTAACACTTTCCTTAAAACAACTTGAAGTATGACTTAAAAAGACACTTCTACCTTTATCCTATTGTCTACAAATCTCTTCACTCAAAAACGTGACTTTTAATTATCAAGAAAAGTCAAGTAACATCTTTAATACCAATAGTAAGAAAGTTCTTAAAAGAAGAAGAACTGATTGTGAAATAATTGAAGATCTTTCAAACTTTGAAATGAGAGACTTATAGAGATTTTCTGTAGTAAAAAGGTTTACTTCCACCCTTTTTAACTGTCTTGGCTCTCTTAAAGCTTCCATTTTTACAGTTTTCTGAAGAATTTTATCTATCTCAATTGACCTTGAATTTTGAGTAGCACAAATTCTCACTAAAAGTGAATGACTAATATAAAATATGTCAGTTTTTGGAATGTAAACAAGCTCCTATTGGTCACACTCACATGCCTCGATACATTATTGGTGATGTAGAAAAGAAAGTTCTAGAAAAAGTGTCTCTTCCAATTGTGTATATATCAATCTTCAGGAAACAATTATAATACCAAAAGGCAAGTAATGGATAGAAAAAGAAAATTTAACTTCCATCTTTCATTAAGTTCCTCAAATAGTGAAAAGATTTTCTTGGATAAAAGCTGAGTTTTCCAAGCTTATATCCTAGTCAGGCAAAGTTTTGAAAAGATTTCTTTATTCCTATTAGGCAAACTCTTTTGTAATATAGTGCTAGCTTCAATAGCGATAAATAAATCTATACATCAATGGAAGGATAAATTTCTCAAACATTCTTTTTGAAGTCACTTTCAGGAATGGTTAAATTCTTTAAATGTCATGAAACTTAGAGAATATCCCAATCAGGCAAACCCCTTTTGAAAGGAAACTATGAAATATAGTATAAATTTTTTGAAGGGCTTTGAATTATATTTTCTTTTTCCTTTTTTATCAGTGCCAACTTTAGCAATTCATCATTTTTCAGGATAATTGACAGTGATAAACTATTGGCAATGACCCTGGTTGACTTAAAGGCACTATACCAAGCTACTAAAAGAGCATGATATTGTCTTCTAAATCTGACTTAGAGTATCTAGTTTAGACTTAGTTTTGTTTAGTCCAAATTAGCTTAGTAAACTTCTTATATTATTAAATAGTTTAGTTCTTTAACTAATAATGTACAATGATGAGTTAGTCACTTTGCAAAAAAGTTTATAAAATATTCTGATATTTTTCAATATATCAATAAAAACATGTCAAAGTGATATGATTGCAGGTTAAAAAAAAAAAATAAATAAATAAAAATAAATTCTATCTTTAGAAATCAAGATACAATTGAAAATATTGATACCATCTATATAATTTGCTGCTACTTCATATTTATAGAAGTTTACTGATAAAATGAAGAACTATATATTAAAGGGAAACAAGTTGTGGGTATCTCAATTATATTATGAATTACTGAAGTAAAATTAGAATTAGCAAAAGTTACACTTTTTTATAATTAAAATTTAAGGATCTGAAAAACCAATTATATTAAAAATTTAATTGAAAATTTGAAGAAAATTGCAAATATTAATAAAAAATCAAGTACTATAGAATTTAATATTGCTGAAATAAAAGGTACTCTACTAAATCCAAATTTTTTTCAAGGCAATTATATCACAGATAATATGTGAGAATCTATATTTTCAAGTGTTTTAAATTTGAATCTCAATAATTAAATAATTCTCTATACAGTATGTATCAAATATTTCTTAAAATCTTAAGTCCAAAAATTTTAGAAAACAATTGATTTTGAGAAATCTAAATTCATAAAAAGATGAATATCAATATTATCCACTTTGATGGATACATATTATATATATACAGTATATATATATATATTGCCCTCTGTCAGGCTAGTTACATATATTTTATTAAATATTTGTAAGTTGTATATATAATATGAAATATTAAAGCTAATTTTTTAACTAACTCACTCGTCTTGATTGTTTTACCTTTCTAAGTATAACTTTGGAAGTAATTTATCACTCCATTAGGAGTTCAGGTAAATATCCTTCCAACTTCTAATATCATTGCCTGCAGATTACTGCTGCAGATCACTTTTTTGAGTTCCAATAAAGATTAAAATCCAACCATTTCATTCCATACTTTACCTCATCTCGCAAGACCTGTTTGTGTATCATATTTTCTGATTTTTCTTTCTTTAATAGTACTTGATATGACTAATTTCCTGATATCTTGGTCCTGTTTTTTTGCTTCTGTAAATATATCAACTTTTTGATTTTGTCACCTTTGTTGATTTCTAATGTCTGTTCCCACTCTATTATTTTTTTACATCCAACATTCCAAATTTTCTTTCTGAAGTGGTTACGTGTTTTTTTCTGTATCTTAATTATCTATTTTCTTGCTTCTTTATTAATTTTCTTTCCATAGTACTTCAAGTCTGCTATCTCATTCTTTAGATCTTTTTCAATCAGTTCCATGTAGAAGCTAAGTATATCCTGACCAATATTTGAGATCCTTTTCACTAGTTGAGCTATTTTCTTATCCATTTCTCCTCGTTTCATTCTGTTATCAACTGCCAGGCTTATCTCATTTTCTTCTGACTCCTTTTTCCTATCTGCCAGAAGTTTGTTAAAACCTTGCATCATATCTTTTATATCCTTCTACCAGGTTTCTTGCCACTGAGTTTTGTATACTAGACATTCTAGCA
>CAJVPT010000093.1:0-43628 GCA_910592055.1 Acaulospora colombiana
GATTTGGTTTAATTAGAAGGTTTATTAAAGATATATAATGTCAAGGATAAGAGAATTCAGTAGGTAAAATCTTGGGTCAACTGCTTTGGACAGTTGATCTTTATATACATGATTGAATATTAATTATTTGGTGACCAAAGTGACCAAATCTGCCAGATTTGCCAAATTAGACCAATATGCCAGATCTGTTTACTTGGGTAATCTGCTAGCTAAATATAGATAAGATATGAAAATTAAATAATAAAATTAAATAGTATGTGTTACGTCAATCACTACTTTGCCCCAATGATTGGATCTACTCTATGAACCAATGAGACATATCTTGCATCACATATGTCACATGATCTAAAAAAATAGAACTACAGTAATACGATAGACAAAAATTATAGATAATAATTAAAGGAAAATATAACTAATAATCAAGGCTAATAATGGTTTAATTGTTCATTACTATTTCTTGCTCGAAGTCCTTTTTTTTTTTATTGATAATAATGAGTTGTGATTTCTATGGATTGATTTTGATATTGTTAATATGATAGAATTCCTCAGCTTTTTTGATGATTTCTCTCATATCTTCTATATTGTTTGTAATCTAGATGGTATCATCTATATAGGCACTGACTGTAATATTGACTTTTTTTGTCAATCAATCTTCTTGAAAATCTTTACATATCATTGTAGAGATTATATATTCTGAAAAGTTTTGATCAATTTTGGTTATAAGGGGATCATAGAAGATATATCAAAGGAGTGGGGATACTGTGTTCCCTTGGTCAATACTATCCTCAATGTCATATTCTACAGTAGGTTCATGATATATCAATACTATGTTTATCATTAATTGAAAATATTAAGAAGAATATTAATAATCTGAGAAGAGATCCTGATATGTTGAGAGCTAAGGTTAGCATTTTCAGATTGACTGAGTCATATGCCTTTAACATGTCTGCGTTAAGGATCCAAGCTTATCTGTTCATATCTTTTACATATTCAATAATATTATTTATTATATAGATTAGTTCTTGTAATTGTAGCTGGGAAGTGCTACCCAATTTAATTCTGAGAGAATCTTGTAGTCTCATATACATCGTGCCAATTTGTCTGTGATGATTTTTGTAAAAATATATCTTTCTGCATTAAGGAGTGTGATCAGTTTTGTGAAATCTTCATTATTTTACCAGTTTTTTGGTTTTGGTATTGAATAAATACACCTTTGCTCCAGTCTTTTGGTATATCCTCTTCTCTGATAATTTTGTTGAAAAGTGAATAAAATTCTTCTATTGATTTAGCTCCCAGTTTTTTGTAAGCTATGTAGAGAATCTGATTTCTTCTAGGAGTTGATTTTGCACTTTTGTCTTATATTGCTTTTTTGATTTCATTGATAGATATTTCAGCAAGAACTGGCTAATATCATCTGGGATTGATATTTTTTTTGATTTATATTCTGCTACCCAGTAGGAAAAGTTAGAGATTAGACTAATTTTTCTAGCTGGTGTCCAGTCCTAAACATGTTGTCTCACCCTACTTTTGATTTCCTTTGGATTGGTTATAATTAATACTTCTTCACCTTCTGTGATAATCTTATCCAGGATGATAGTTCTTCTGGGTTTTTCTATAATGCTGTTGATCATTGCTTTTTTGTTTATTACTAAATATTCTTGTCTTCTAATTATTTTATATTTGATTACTAGGACTTGTTTTCTGTAAGTGATAGCTTAAGCAATAACTTTGTGACCACATATGATTTTCTACATATAGTTTAACCAGTACTTCAGAAAGTGTTGATATGCTCTACCTTTAGCTTTGTTAGATGCTGCTAGATATTAAAAACTTTCCTGAAGTTGTTTTGGCAGGGTGGAAGAAGGTTTGTTGGTTTTTGAATGGTTTTTAGTTTATTGTAGAAGAGTTGTATCTGTGTTAAAGAATCTTTGATTATATCTTCTTTACTGATTATTCTTTTTTTTCTGTTGTTTTCTTTTTGGGATGTAAAGCTTGACTACTTTTAGGATATAATTACATATACTGTTCTATTGTCTATCTATTGATTTTGACTTTGTTTTGATTATTGAGGGCTCTGTCAACTTCTAGGAAGAATTTTTTCTATTGTTTACTATTGGTAAGCTATCAATAGTATCTGTGATTTGGCTTGTAATGGGAGACCTCCTTGTAAGAGTTTAATTGCCATATTTTTATCTCAGTTATAATAGGTCTGTAGTCACTGGAAATCAGAGGATATAAGGCTTCTTTAATATAGGCTTTTCTACTTTGCCATGAGGAAATATGTTCATTTAAATTTGATCAATTCTACTACTACTATCATTTCAGTGCCAGATAAATTCTCTTTTACTTGAATTGTAGAGTCTGTATATATTCTTTAGACTGTGATCTATAAGAATTTCTATTTGGGGCTTGTTGGTTTGTTAGATAATATTTGTATGTATTTGCTACTTTTGTTCCATGCTGGATTGAGAACTCTGTTGAGATTCCCTAAAATTAGGAGGTGCCAGTTTTTTTGGAAGGCTTCTCTTATTCATTGCTTCAGTTTGTTTAAATTGTCTTGTCATCTTTTATCTCTTTTGTCTTAATGGAAATAAATATCTATAATTCTGAGTTTTTGTTTTTTGGAGAAGGTGAGGTCTACGTAGATGAGTCTCCCCTTTCAGGTGTCATATTTGTAAATATGGTCTGATATGTCTTTTTTATTATTAGATTTAGTCCTTGTCCAAGTGTCTGTTAATCATTGTATAATCAAATTATATTACAGAATAAATGTTTCCAGTGTTTTGATTTTTGGTGTGTGTTATTGGTCTCAGTTGTTACTATAATATCCCAACCTTTTGTGGCACACCAGTTGAACCAGGTTTCTCTTATGTATTTATTTGTAGGCCTTGGATATTGACTATTGTGGTTTGCCAAATTGGATATTGAGTGTCTAAATCAGTATGTATTATTGAGTTCATATTGCTAGGGTTGTCTTCTGATGTATAGTTGTTTGGAAGAATAGTTAAATCTAATAAAGCTCATTTTTGTGTGTTTTTTCTGTTTGTGTATTGTAAATATTATATAGTGGATTTTCTCGTGAGAAAGATTCTAATGTACTACTCATTAATGATTTCTAGGGGGAAAAAAGACTATGCTAGGGATCAGTTCTAAGATTGTATTTAGTGCCTTATGCATATTTTTCTCCATCCTACTTATGTACTCATGAATTTGTTGTTGTTGAGCTTGGATGTTAGAATACTTCTTTATATTTGATTATGTACCTAATGTTTTGTTTTAATTGAAGAGGTCTTTTTCTTCATTCTCAGTTATTATGGTATCTGTAAAATTGTCTTCAAGAACCTTCAGGTTATATACTCTTTCATCCAGATTGATAATGTTTTCTTTGATCTTTTCGATTTCTTGTTTATTTCTTTTAAGAAAGCCATAATATTAGTTGGTATTGGGATGCTCTCTTTTACTTGACTTGATTGACGTTGTCCAGATTTGACTGCTGCTACATAAGATCCTAGCTTGATATGATAATGCTATGGAAATCTGGTTTGATTTTTGATTGAAGTAGTATATACCAGTCTGAACTTGTTGTATAGTTTGTCAAACTTGTTAGCTTGTTCTTTGTTATATTCTCTCTATTGTATTCTTCTTTCTTTGATAGGGCAGTTATTAAGTAGGTGATCTGGGCTGTGATAGATTGTATATTTTTTTGCTTCGATTAGTTATTAGGTATAGTTAAATCTTCAAGTTAGAATTCTTGAGATGTGATGGCTTCTAAATCTTTCTGACTAATAAAACTGATAACTATAAATTTCTTTCTCTGGTATAACATTCTTTTTGAAATGTAGCAGGTCTTGGTCTTGGTTTGTTAACAAATTCTTCTTAGGTCGAAGGTAATAGTATTGGGTAAAAGGTTGATAAGTTTTGCTGCAGTTTGACCATATACTTTAATCTGATCAATATTCTATTGTGCATCAAAAACTCTTATAGAGTCTGCTTTGAGAGGAACACTCTTTTGTCAATCAGGACATATTTATCCTTTTTATTTGTGTAAGTTATCATAGCTGTCTGTCACATTTGTTAAGTTGACATTGTAATGTTACTTATCACTTCATATCTAGTAAAGAATTGTTGCACTTCTATGAGTTTTATATTCAGGGGAATGTCCTATACTCTGATATTGTTTTCCTGTTTTAGGACTGGATTTGTATATTTCATAAGATTCATATGTTTGTTATCCATATTGGATAGTGGAGTGTAAATCTCAATTGCTTCTTGTTTGTTACTCAAAATAGTAATGATATATTCTACCCCATTTTTCTTTTTACTTCGAATTGGCATCAATCCATCTGATGAGTTTATGACCTTGATAAGAAAAATTATCTTTTAAGCTGTAGTTTTGCCTAGCAGGTCCATATCTAGGATACTGATCTTGGCTTTTTCTCTGCCATAACATGTGGTTTTGTCAAAAGGAGAGAGGAGTATTGGTTTAGTGATTTGACTGTTTAACTTCTGTTTGCCCTTATCATTAACTTGTTGTCATCACAAGGTTGAGACTTTATTTTCTTTTTCTATCTCTATCTTCATATTTGAGTCATTTATGCATACTTCTCTTTATATCTCATTGGTTAGTTCTTGGATGGCCTCTTCTTGCATCTCCATATTGGTTGTTATTGAAATATTGTTAAGTTGATTTGTTGTTAGATCTTCGTTAGCTAAAATGTTTTCTTCGACTTCCTTACTCTAGTTAATAATCTGAACAGTTGTTATTGGTGAATTGAATACTGTGACCTACAGTATGTTGTCAAGTTCTGGGACAGGTTTTGAATATTGAAATTTTTCTTACAGATTTTTTTTATTGGTTTCTTTGACTTTTCCTTTGTTTATAATATTTTTCTTTGTTACTAACATTGTTGTTTTATTGTGTAACTTGTTTTTATTATCTCTTATAAGGATGTTCTTATTGCAGTTAGATCTTCATTGTGCCATTTTGTTGTGAAGTTCTCTTTAAGAGGACATCTTTCTATTCAACTTTTATTTTCCTTTAAAAATTATCATAAAGGAAATTTTTTAGAAAAAATAGATCTGCAAGAAAGAGTTAATAAATAAAACTAATATTAATATATAAAATATATAAATTATATAATTTTTGATTGCATAATTAAGGATTTAAAAATTAGTATAGTTGAAATTTATAATAAAAGAAGTAAATAGACTTAAACTTTTGAAAGCAACTATATATTTTAATTTTTTTTAAATAATTTTTTATTTATTAATATAATTTATTAATACTTTTAAAATATTTAAATAATAAAAAAAATTGTTTGATTGTATCTTTTATAGAAAATATTTTTAATATTTATTATTATATCAATTTTAAATATTTTTTCATCATAAACTTTATTATCAATTTTAATTTTTAAGATGCCAGCTCATCTCTGCACCCATGTGCTGCATATTTTATTAAAGTAAGTAGACAATCTAGAAACAACCGGGATGAATAATTACTGTACTATCTAAGGATTTACAGATCAACAAATAGTACAAAGGGCTAACTATTTACATTTTACCCAATCAGGATAAGATAATTACATGACCGTCTAGTTTAGATAACTACTTACAACAATAAAATGCAAAAAATAATAAGAAGAATGATACACAAACTATATTACTTTTCTATTCTACACATAGGTACTCCCTAGAATCACTGCATAGGCCTTGATTCACTGAGCAGCTTATTGCTTTCCTAAAAGAGGAAGCTAATGTGCCAAGGATTCATCTGAAGTACCCATTACTATCGATGTTAGGAATCTCCCATGTGAAGCCTTAACCTCCACTAGTGCTTAACCAAAAATTTTATAAAAAAATGATAAACTAGTACTGTTTATGGAAAGGTACATTGTTGTTTAACAGGATGGCAAATATGTTTCCAAAGAAAAGGTAATAGATATTCAAAACTTTCCCAAAAGGATCCTATTTTATGAAGTCATTTTCTTTTGATTTTAGTTTACTAGAGTAAAAAAGGAGAAGTGGGAAGCTGTTGTTTTCTATTTGGTGTGTTCTAATCCAGTACTGTTCTTTTCATATAGCCAATAACATCATAGGTATTCATTTTCTGCATCCACCCACATCACAGATAAATGATTTATAATGAATCCCAAGTTCTTATAAGTATTGAGAAAATGCATTCAGATACATGAGGTAATCAATAGAAGCTTGTTTACATCTTTACTAATATAAAATTTTTGTTCAATCATGATGTAAAAAACTTTGTGCTACTCAAAATTCAGGGTCAAACTGAGGTAGGCAAAATTTTTCCAAAAAATCTAGAAATAAGCACAATTAGAGTACAAACAATAATAAAGAGAGTGGGAAAGGAGTCTCTCATGACAAACAACACTCTGTATTATTTCTCTACAGTGTGAGACAACTGTACATTAGTTCTTCTTCCTTTCAGAACTTTCTTGCCATTGGTAAGAGGGTGTTGCTTGATTTTTTGATTACTTGCAGTCAAGTTTTTGCTTGAAGAGGAGTAAAAATAAGAGAAAGGGGGTATAAGAATAACTTTTAAAGTTTCTTTCAAGTTGGTTTAAAGAAAGCAGTAAGACTTTATTAGCTTAGAAGTATAAAAACTTCTTGTAAATATCTTTTTTGTATATGGTCAGAGAATCAACGGAAAGAGTTTGTTATAGAAATTGTCTATTATTATCAATTTTAATATTTTTTTTGTTATTATAAACTTTATTTATATTAAATATATTAAAAGTAACAATAATTTATTTAGTTTTATTTTATATTAAATCTTTAATTTCAACAATAATAATTAAATTGCTTAAAAAATTATTTATTATATTATTTGAAATATTAATATTTGAAATTATAAAAATATTAATATTAAAAATTGAAGAATTATTATTTAAAACTTGAATAAAGAAAAAAATTAAATAAAAAATTAAAATTAAATTATTGATAAATTATTAAACTTTATATTAATTAATTGATTAATTGGTAAATAAAGGTTATATATTTTGATTTATTATAAAAAAAAATAAATAAATTAGTCATATTATTATTAAATAAGAAGATATTAAAAGACAGAAAAAAAAATTAATAGCAAATAATTGATATTTATATATAATTAATTAATTAAATAAAAGAATATTGATTAATATTTTAAATATATTATTTTTAAATATTAAATTTTTAATAAATAATTAAGAAAAAAGTATAAATAATTAAAAATATACAATTGCTTATTGAATAAATATTTAAAAAAATTATTATATATAAGAATAAATTAATAGATATAATTAAAAAAATAAAAGTTTATTTATTTAAAAAAATAAAATTGTTCTTAAAAATATAATTTAAAAAAATAAATACTATATATAAAATTATAATTAATATTCTAATAAAAATTTTTTATAAAAATATTTTATATAAAATAATTAAAATATTTATAAAATATTATTAATACTATAGTTTAAGAATTTGTTAAAATATTTAAATAAATATTCAAAATTAATTCAAGTTTTTTTTTTTTTTTTTAAAATGCTAGCTCAATCTTAGTTTATTTGTATATTTGCAGCAAAATTATATAGGAAGGCTACCCTAGAACTTACTACCTGTTTTCTACCAAATAAAACTCAATAAAGAATTCCCTTTATAGAAGTACTCACCTTGTGGCTTGTTATCATTTCTTGTAAAGGGACTAATCTACCAAGGCTGAACTAGTGCTGAAATAAATTTCAAAAATAAAAGAGTTGTCTATAATGTTTGTAAGCCACTGATCCATGAAGTCATTGATTAGGTTAATATATTGACCTTTTATATATCTTTTTCTCGAGTTGAATAATGGATCTTCCTTTTTGAACTCATATTTTGCTTGTTTTCTTTCTTTTTTGTAATGCTCATAGTGACTTTTCACTTCTGAAATGTTTCACATCTTTCTGTCCAAGTTTTGTATAGAAAATTGATTATATTGATGTATATTTGAGTGAGACAGTTCTTTCTGTTCAGTTTATTTGGGATAGTAGTTTAGATATAAAAGACTAGTTTTTTGAAGAAGGTATATCTGATACTTACTATTAAGTATTCTTTGTATCTTCAATTTGTTTTGCTTGTGAATTTGCTTTCAAGCTTTTTTCTCTCTTCTTGTGTTGTGTAGCTTTTGACATGGGTAGTTATAGTATTGATTAAAAACTCTTCAGTTTTGGATCTGAATTGATTGCAGATAAACAGATGTGTGCTAGTCTCTGGTTCATGGCATTTAAAACATTTGTTGTCTTTGTATAGAAAGAGAATTCTAGTATGTAATTTACTTTTGGTTAGCAATTCGTCATTCCAGATGCTGAGATAAAATTTTCTGAGTTTTGATCTTCCTAGTTGGTGTGGTGGTTACTTATTTTGATTGTTTATAGTAAGGTAGTGGTTGTCTACCAGTGTATTTCTTTTACTATTTTTTTATTATAGTTGTATCTTGTTTGATTAAGAAGTCTCAATTTTGCTAGATGAATTGTTTGAGTGAGCTTTTTTGTGATCAATTTTATGTGGATTTCTGTGGGGATATAGTTCTATTGAGGAATTATATTCAAAAAACCATGTTGTATTCTTATAAACTCGATTATTTTCTCATCCAGTCTCATTCCTTTCCATCTGTCAATCTGTACCAAACAGTCTGCTTGTTCATTGTATTCAATTCCTGAGTGTCCTTTTATTTTGTTTGGAGAGAGTTTTATTTAATTCTGTTTGCATAGGCCTGTTATTTAAAGTAAGAAATTTGAATTTTTTTTGTATTTTTATAATTTTTCTTGGATTTTCCTTTTGGGTCCTAAAGATACCATTAATCGCTGCTTGGTTGTTTATGTATAAGGTTGCTAAACTATGTTCAGGTAGAATACTAAGTGTTGTGAGGATTGCTGCAATTTCTGCTTTGATGAATGATAGGTGTAATGTTACTTGTTCTTGAAAAGTATGCTTCTTCAAATCTAGGGTAATGATAATCCAACTCAGATCCATATAGTATTTCCATTGAAGTTGTTTAGAAAGTCATCAATGAATATCTTAAAGATGACATAGTTTTCTAGCTTTCCTCTGATTGTTGCTAGTGCTTCCAGGCTCTCTGCAGAGTTGTTGAGTAGTTTGTTCAAGTGCTTGTAATATAAGTATATGCTTTTCAGATGATGAATTTCAATATTTGCTTCCTGTTGAGTTGGAGAGGCATGTGTATATTTAGAAAGTATAATGGATAGGAAGTTGGGGAGATCCTGTTTCGCCAGATTGTTTCTTTTTCTGTGTAATGACTTTTTCTTATTGAAAACTTATTTTTATGGACTGGTATTGAAATGGATTGTTGTTTGGTAACTAAGAAGCTGCATTCTTCCATTTGGTCCTCCAAGACATTAATTATATATCTTTCACATATCTCTAATATGAAGCTTTCTGGATTTTATGTATAGTACCTATATTTAGTAATGTTCTAATCTATTTTTTGTTGTTTTTTTACCAATAGTTAGGATGCCTTCTTTTATTGTATATATCCAGTGAGGTCTAGTTGTGGAAAAGTTAGTGGTGGATATGTCTTATGTGAAGATGTTTTTGGTTATATTGGGGTCACCTTAGTCTTTGATTTTTAGTGTTTCTTTAAGTTTGTTTTGTATAGTAATAAACCAATTGGGGGTTGAACCTGGGATATATTTTTTATTGATACAAATAACTTGACACCATTTCAGTATTTTATTTCTATTTGTATTGAGGAGTTGTTCTATATAAAGAATGTTGTGTTTCTTTAGGTTTTTCTAATAGTTGGCAAAGAAGGCCTTGCTTATTATATCTTCAATTGAAATCTCACTTCTTTTATTAAAGTTAAGCTGTGAGTTTCTTGTGGCAAGTATACTGTGAAACTATGTCTTCTCAAGAACCATATAATGTCATGTATGAGATTGTTGCCTAGCTTTTTCAAGGGGTTTTCTATTTTATTTATAATGGTGTGTGTTAACCAGAATTCATTTTGTAGGAACTGAAGTCTTATTTTTGCAATTTCTCCCACCCTATTGGTTTTATTGATTTTATTTGTCTAGTTTGTAATATGTAATAATAATTGTTTATCCCAGAGATATATAATGTTGTACTCATATTTGTTGTATAGAATATTATTGGAAGTTGTTCTAGCCAAGTCTAGTTTGTGTTTGAAGATTGAAGTGATATTACTCATGAGAAGATTGCATTCATTTCATAAAACAACTCTTTCCTATAGATCCCGACCACCATTTCCAAAGAAGCGTTCCTCTAAAACTTTATGTTTTGTGAGTAATAAAACTTCAAAACTCTCTCTAAAAACACCTGTCCCGCTTGGCAGTAGTCATATTACACCCTTCTTGTTTACCTTTTCTCTTCACAAACCCCCTACCTAAGAAGTTAAGGGCAAGAAAACTTTTCTAGGAAGAAAAAACCAGACAAAAAAGTACCCTCTCTCCCTTCCCTATGGAGATCCCAAAGTCTAGGAAGAAGTTTGAACCAACAACTCTATATTAGCCAGTAGGTAGACATCAATACCACAGGCAAAAATGGCTTCTCTCTCAGCATGTAGCAGTCTTCTTGGTTTTTCTAGGGAATTTTGCCTACCCTAGCTTGACCCTGAATTTTCTGTTACACCAGATTCTGGACGGATTGATTGGCTAAAGTTTGGGACTGGTTGCTCCATGGTTAGCAGAAACGTAAACAAGGATACATGTGACATGGGATGTGAATGCATTTCCTAAGCTCCATAAGAACCTTAGGTCCATCATAAGTCTCCAGCTAGTTGTGCAGGTGGATAAACATCACATGGACTGTAATTTTCTCTCTCTCATCAACTCCGAAAGTATCAAGGCTATGGATTGAGTATTTTCTGAGGCAAAGTTGGGTGAATGAGTAGTTGTTTGGCGGCCCTTTATTCCTTCCTCTACTTCATTTTCTTGTAAATATTTTCAACCTTTCCTCTCCATTTCAATTTTATTTTTAACACTGACTAGTCGCAAGACTAGTACAAGAGACCTCCAACATCAGATGGTGTTGGGACTTTTGTGTGAGTCCTGACATGTTAGACCCTATAGTGGGTGGCAACAAGCCGATCAGTGAGTGTATTAGTGTACTCTAGATAGCGTCAATTCCTGAATATAGGGATGGGTAAGCAATGCACAGCTTGTATATCTCAGTTGTCCCCCACTTTGTTTTTAAAAGAGAAGTATTTACACTAGGCAGTCATGTATTTTTCTTATCCTGGTTGGGTTAGACATAGATCAAGTCATAAAAATTAGATAGCTTCCTGTTCTATTTCTCTCTAGTGATCTGTAAATCCTTAGACAGTACAGGAAAGTATTCATCCCGATTGTTGCTAAATATGATCTTTTATTAATAAAGTACTGGAGAAGGCGTGGGATGAGCCAGTTTTAATAATGAGAAGATTGCATAATTTTTTTGATAGAACCATATCATTGCACAAGTATTTGGTACTAGGTTTAAAATATAGTTTATGATGTATTGCATCTGTTATCTGTAAGATTTTATATTTCTATGAGTACTTTGATTTTTATGAATTTCTACTGGATTAGATTTCTTTGATAATCTTTTTTTCCTGAACTATTATATCACACACCTAGGATTGTAACTGGCATTCCTTTGAGGCAACCTAGATGGTTTGATTGTTTATTACTATCCCTTGCTCGAAGTTTTTTTTTTTTTTCATTGATAACGATAAGTTATGATTTCTGTGGGTTGATTTTAATGTCATTGACATAATAAAATTCCTTGGTTTTTTTGATGATTTCTCTCATATCTTCTACATTGTCTGTGATTCAAGTGATGTCATTTATATAGACACTAACTGTAATATTAACTTTTTTTATTGATCAACCTTCTTGAAGATTTCTGCATATCTTTGTAGAGATTGTGTATCCTGAAAAGTTTTGATCAATTTTGATTATGAGGGGGTCATAAAAGATGCATCAGAAGAGTGGAGATATTGTGTCCCTTTGGTTAATACCATTCTCAATATTGTATTCTGCTGTGGATCCATGACATGTTAACACTATGTTTTGTTTTTGGTTAAATATATTTAGAAGAATGTTAATAATCTGAGGGGGATTCTAATATGTTTGAGAGCTAAAGTTAGCATTTCCAGATTGACTGAGTCATATGCCTTTGACATTGTCTTGACTAAGAATTCAAACTTGTTTATTCATGTCTTTCGCATATTCAATAATGTTATTTATTATATGGATTAATTCTTGTTTACTACAGCCAGGAAGTGCTATCAAATTTAGTTCTGAGAGATCCCGTGGTTTCCTATGTATCGTACCAATCTGTCTGTAATAATTTTGTAAAAATTTTCCTTCCTGCATCAAGGAGTGTAATCAATCTTGTGATGTCTAGGTTGTTTTACCAGTCTTTTGGTTTTGGTACTGGATAAATAGTGTCTTTACTGCAGTCTTTTGGGATGTCCCCTTCTCTGATGATTCTATTGAAAAGGGAATGGATCTCTTCTATTGCTTTGGCCTCAAGTTTTTGATAAGCTATATAGGAGATCTGATTTCTATTAAAAGCTGATTTTGCACTTCTGTCTTATATTGCTTTTATTGATTTTATAATGAATATTTTGTCTAAAACTGGCTAGTACTATCAGGAGTTAATATTCTTTTTTGGTTCGTATTTAGCTGTCCAGTAGAGAAAGTCAGAGATTGGTCTGATTTTTCTGACTGGTATCCAATCCTGAAAATATTACCTAACCCTGTTTTTGATTTCCTTTGGATTGATTATAATTGAAACTTTTTCACCTTCTATAATGATTTTGTTCAGAATGATAATTCTTCTGGATTTTTCTATAATACTATTAATTATTGCTTTTTTGTTTGTTGTTAAGTATTCTTGTCTTATTATTGTTCTGCATTTGATTGCTAGGACTTGTTTTCTGTAGATAATTACTTGAGCAATAACTTTGTAGCCTCATATGATTTTCTGCATATAGTCTAATCAATGTTGCAGAAAGTTGTTGTTGTACTCTGTCTTTAGCTTTATCAGGTGCTGCTAAATTTCTGGAAACTTTTTCTAAAGTTGTTTTGATAAGATGGAGGAGATTTGTTGATTTTGTGGATAGCTTTTAGTTTATTGTGAAAAATTTGCATCTGTGTTAAGGGGTCTTTAGTTATATCTTGCTTGCTAATTATTCTTTTTTTCCTGTATTGTTTTCTTTTTGGAATATGGAGCTTGGCTGCTTTTAGGATATAATTGCATATACAGTTTCATCATTTATTTATAAATTTTGACTTTGTGCTTTATTGATAAGAGCTTTGTCAACATCTAAGAAAAACTTTTGCATTGTTTACTATTGATTAGCTACCAGTTGTATATATAATTTTACTTATAATGGGAGACCTTCTTGTGAGAGTTTAGTTGTCATGTCTCTATCTCAGTTATGGTAGGTTTATAGTTACTGGAAATCAGGAGATTTAAGACTTTTCTAATATAAGCTTTTCTACTTTGCCATAAGGGAAGTATGTTTATCCAAATTTGGTCAATTATACTATTGCTATTCTTCCAGTACTAGGTAAATTCTTTTTTACTTGGGTTGTGTAGTCTGTATATGTCCTCTAGACTGTGATTTATAAGAATTTCTATTTAGGAGCCTGTTGGTTTATTGAATATTATTTGTTTGTATATATTGTTTTTGTCCCATACTGAGTTAGGAACTCCGTTGAGATCCCCTAAGATGAGGAGGTGTCAATTTTTTTGGAGGACTTCTCTTATCCATTATTTTAATTTGTTAAGAATGTCTTACTGTTCTTTATCTCTTTTGTCTACATGGAAATAGATGCCTATGATTCTGAGTTTTTATTTTTTTGGGAAGGCAAGGTCTGTATGAATGAGCCTTCCCTTCCAGATATTATATTTATAAACATGGTCTGCTATGTCTTTTTTGATCATCAGGTTTAGTCTGTATCCAATTGTCTATTCATTATTATATGATCAAATTATATTGTAGAGTAAATGTTTCCAATGTTTTGATTGTTGATAGGTATCATTGATCTTAGTTGTTACTATGATGTCCCAACCTTTTGTGGCCTACCAGTTGAACCAGGTTTCTCTTTTATATTTATTTGTTAGATCTTAATTGTTAATCATTGTAGATTGCCAAATTGATATTGAATATCTAAATTAGTATGTACTGTTGAGTTGATATTTCTAGAGTTGTCTTCTAATGTAAAGTCATTTGAGGGAGTGGTAAGATCTATAAAAGTTTATTTTTGTATGTCTTTGGGTGTTTTTTCTATTTGTGTATTGTGACTGTTATATAATGAATTTTCTGATAAAGAAGATTCTAATATATTACTCATTGATAATTTTTAGGAGGAAATGAGGCTATACTAGGGATCAGTTTTGAGATTGCATTTAGTGCCTTGTACATATTTTGGTCCATTCTACTTATGGACTCATGAATCTGTTGTTGTTAAACTCAGATGTTGGAGTACTCCTTTTCATTTGGTTGTGTGCTAGATATGTTGTTTTGATTAGAGAGATCTTCTTCCTCATTCTCAGTTATTATGGTATCTGTGAGGTTGTCTTTAGGAACCTCCAGGTTGTATATTCTTTTGTTCAGGTTAATAATATTTTCTTTAATCTCTTCAATTTCTTGTTTGATTTCTTTAGGATGACTATGATGTCAATTAATATTGAAATACTCTCTTCCATCCAGCTGGATTGATGTTATCCAGATTTAACTGTTGCTGTATAAGATCCTAGTTTTATATAATAATTCTGTGGAGATCTGGTTTGATTTCTGATTAAAGTAGTATATACTAGTCTGAACTTGTTATATAATTTGCCAAATTTGTTTGCTTGTTCTTTATTGTATTCTCTCCATTGCATTCTTCTTTCTTTAATTGGGCAGTCATTGAGTAGGTGATCTGGGTTGTTACAAATTGTGCATAGTTTGACTTTGATTAGTTGCCAGGGGCAGGTGAAGTCTTCAAGTTGAAATTCTTGAGATGTAACAGTTTCTAGATCTTCCTGGTTGATAAAGTTTATGACTGTAAATCTCTTTCTTTGGTATAATATTCTTCTTGAAATGTTGCAGTTCTTGATCTTGGTTTGTTTACAGATTCTTCTTAGGTCAAAGGTAGTGTTATTGGATAAAAGATTGGCAAGTTTTGCTATGTTTGATCACATATTTTTATCTGATTCATATTCTATTGTGCATTGAAAACTTTTACAGAGTTTGCTTTAAGAAAAATGCTCCATCTGTCAATTAAAGCATGATTGTTTTCTTTATTTATATAGGTAATCATAGCTATCTGTCACATTTGTTGGGTTGACATTATGATATTGCTTATTACTTCATACTTAGCAAAGAATTATTGTACTTCTATAGTTTGGTGTTCAAGGGAATGTCCTATACTCTGATACTATTTTCCTGTTTTAGAATTGAGTTTATATATTCCATGAGATCCATTTGTTTGTTGTCTGTATTAGATAATGAGGTGTTGTAGATCTCGATTGTTTCTTATTTATTACTCAAAATAGCAATGATGTGTTTTGCCTCCTTTTTCTTTCACTTCGAATTGTCTTCAATTCATCTGATAAGTTTAGGGCCTTGATAAGAAAAGTTATTTTTTGAGCTATAGTTTTGCCTGGCAAATCCATGGCTGGGATACCAATTTTGACACTCTCTTTGCCATAGTGGGTAGTTGTGTCAAAAGGAGAGAAGGATCTTGATTTAGTGGTTCAACTGTCCAACTTTTATTTGTCCTTATCATCAACTTGTTACCAGCGTGAAGTTGAGACATGGTTTTCTTTTTCCATCTCTATCTTCATGTTTGAGTTATCTATACGTGTTACTCTTTGTGTTTTATTGGTTAGTTCTTAAAGAACTTCTTCTGGTATCTTAATATAGGTTGTTAATAAGATATTATTAGATTGATTTATTGTTGGGTTTTTGATAACTAAAATGTTTTCTTCAACTTTCTCACTCCAGTTGGTGGTCTGAACAGTTACTATTGATAGATTGAATATTATAATCTGTGTTGCCAGGTTTTGAAATAGGTTTTGAGTTCTAAAGTTTTCCTTAAGGGTTTCGTTTTAATTGTTTTTTTTGACTTTTTCTTTGTTTATAGTGTTTTTCTTTACTACTTACATTGCTGTTTTTTTCTATAACTTGTTTGTGTTATCTCTTGTGACAATATTTTTGTTATAGTTGGGTCTCTACTGAGCCATTTTGCTACAAAGTTTTCTTTGAGAGGATATTTTTTCATTTACATTTTTTTTCCTTTAAAAATTACTATAAAAAGAAATTTTTAGAAAAAATAGATCTATAAAAAAGAGTTTTTTTTTTGAAAATTAATTCAAGTATTCTAGTCTATTTATAATTAATATTATAATAATTTATATTTTTTTTATATAATATCATTAAAAATTTTGATAAATTAAATATATAGTTTAAAAAATTTTTAAAATATAATGAATAAAAAAATAATATTAAAAAAAATAAAAATTAAATAATAAAATGTTAAAAATAAAATATTCAAAAATTTAAACAAAATTTAACAAGATAAAATCAATTAAATAAATTTTAGTAAATAATTTAATTAAGTAATTTTTATTTATCAAATTTTAATATTATTTTATTACAAATATCAAAATTAATAGCATAAAATTTTTTTAATTTATTGTTATATTTATATTAATTTTTTCTATATTTATAATATTTATATTAGATTTATAATTTTTACTAAAATATATATAAATATTTATCAAATTTATAAATATAATATATATTAAATTTTTTAAATTTTTTTTATCAATTTTATCGAATTGAATTTTATTAATTTATTGTTAAATTATTATTATTATTTTATATATTAAATAAAAATAAGTAAAAAAATTTGATAATATTTCAATTATCAAATTTAATCAAATTCAATAATAATTTAATTATTAAATAATATAATTCAATTAAAATACATAATAATAAAAAATTTTAAAATCAAATTAAAATAAATAAAAAATATTTAATTGTATATTGAAAAGTAATACAAGATTTAATAAATTTTTGAAAGAAAAAAAGTCATATTATAATATTATTTCTTTATTATTATTTGTTATTTAACTTGATTACTATATTATAAAAGATTAAAATATAGCTTTTAATTAAAAATTATTTTTAAATTATTTTTATTATTATTATAAAAAATTTAAATTTTATTTTTATTATTTTTAACTTAAAAATCAATATTCAAATCAATCAAAAAAATTAAAAATAGATAAATGAAATAAAAATAAATTTTATAATATATTCATAAAATGTTTTTAATAGTTTTTTAACTTTTTTAATCACAAAGTATAAACCTTTGATCAAATATTATTTTGAGGAATAGATTATTAAAATAATCAGTAAAAATTTTTTTCAAACCTTTTTTAATATATTTTATAAATATATTATTAAATAATAGTTTAAATAAAAAAAAATTAAATCAAATTTTATTTTTAACAACTAGAAAAAATATTTAAACTAAAAATTCTTGATTAAAAAAAGTTTTTTTTTATAATAATAGATATAGATTTAATATAATTGATAACTTAATTTAATACAAATATTTTAAGAATTAGAAATATAAAGGATCTAATTATTAAAATTAAAATCTTTAAATTTGAATTAAATAATGATTATTATTTAATGATATCAGATAATAATATTAGATAAATCCTGTTTGAAATATATAATATATAATATATTTAAAAACGTATTGTAAAATAAATTAAAAATTTTTGATATAGACCTTTTTTTTTTTTAGAATTTTTTATATCTATTAAATTTATATAAAAATTCTTAATATTAGCAATACTAGATAAATTTTTAATACATTAATTTTTCTCTTATAAGATGATAACATATTATTTAATAATGTTAATAAAAGAAAATTTTTTGATTTAAATAATAATTTAAAGTTAAATCAATTTTATAAGTAATTCTTGAAAGATTATTTAGCGAGTTTTTCGTTTCTTTAAAGAGATGAGTTAAATAAATAGTCATATACGTATATACAGTATATAGTTATAATTAAATGAGACTTGAATAATTTTTCTTCTTATTGAAAGTATTAATGAACCAAGTTTTGATTTGATTTCTATATTGAATTTCAATAATACTCTGTCATATACGAGTCGACGTGCTGTAAGTTTGATTTTCAGCGCTTTACTTCTTATTTATATCTAGTTATTAAATAAAGGATTCTTTTAAGCTGCAAGGATAAGCTAGTGTTACTAAAATAATAAATAAAATAAAAAATGCTTTAAGTTTTTCAAAATATCTTCCGTATATTTATCAGGTAAACCGGAACCCGGCAATTGCAAGAAGTATGTCATCAACTTGCAGGCTTACCAGACGAAAAAATTACTTGATCGATTCAGTAATAAGTAAATAATGGTGTATAGTGAAATATTTCGTGATATGCACGGTGCGTAAAACAAGGTTTATTGTTTAAGTTTATAAATGTATTTCTCAATAAATATAAGGTTGAGTTGCCCCCTTTTTTTTTCCACTTGTTGCAGGCGAGCCGTCAGGGATCTATAATATACTATGTATAAATATGGTGCCTTTAATTTATTTTCAGGTTCGGATATACTGTACAGACAGTTCGTTTTTAAGTGGAATCCGGTTAGTACACTCGGATAAACAGAAAAGACTTTCAGATCGACTGGTGACTTTAAGTAGTCTATTATTAATATTTCGATATCCGGGAACCTGTATCCCAACTTTTATTTTAAAAAAGTAGCGATCAATTACTATTAAGAATTTTTCGTGATTTTGATTTTATTTTATATTCCGTATCGCGATTTAATTTACATTATATTCAACGGGAGCAGAAAAATTGCCTATGATAATGCTGTGCCTCTATGCAAATGCTATGCTGTAAATGCAATAAATCTAGTGTTGGAATTTAGTTTTACCGATGCTGCATTTATTACCTCACGCATTACTAACATTTATGCTGTACAACGTCTTTCGGATCTGTGATAACAAATTAGCACTAGCAGCTGTTAGGGTTATTTAAATTTAATATTTCTATTTAGAAATTACATTTGTGTGCAGTGCATTTACTGTATATAATCACCTGGTCGAGAGTTTTGGAGAAAGTACACCTAATAGGAAGACTTCAAAAGTTTTTTTTTTCATTTTTTATTGGAGATTTTCCTTACATGTGATAGAGAAATTTATAACAAGTAGAATAAATATTTATATAATAAATGTTTATTTACAACAAACTCGAAATGCGTCGTCTGTACCTGTTAACATAACCAATCATCGGAAAATGAATTTGTGCACAATAGCAGTACATTATGATAAGACAAACAATGCGCAAATATAAATGCTTAAATTTCGAAAACTCAAGATTCCCAATTTTTTTTTTTTTTGAAAATCTATATCAACATGGGAGACATACTTGATAAGAAAAAAAAAGACAAAGGCGCAACGGTAACAGAATCAACAGATATAAAATCAGAATTTCGATTTATCAATGGGAGGAGATATCACAATGTTGAAGGCGCAAAATACCCTCTTCCGAATGATAATGACGAACTGGACAGGTTACATCTGCAACATTTTGTGATTAGACATATTTTTCAGAGTAATTTTTCCGCTCCCGTTGAACATAAACTCGGTAGAGAAGCTACAAAGGTGCTGGATGTTGGGTAAGATAGCATCATTATAGTATAATTGATATTACGGCATTTTCAAAGAAAATGCAATGATTCGTGGTTAACCTTCATCTAAAAGTTGCGGTGCAGGTTCTTGGATGTTCGAGATTGCAACTGACTATCCGAAGGCGGAAATTACGGGAATTGACATTTCTCCTATTCACCCTTCTGCGATTAAGCCAAAAAATGCCACCTTTATGCACGCGAACCTTTTAACCGGACTGCCATTTGAAGATAACACCTTTGATTACGTGTTTCAACGTCTTATGGTCGGAGCGATCCCTACAAAAGGTTGGTCCGAGGTCATTAAGGAATTGGCAAGAGTTTTGAAGCCTGGTGGTTACTTGGAGGTACTAATTTCGAGATATTGGATCCCATTAACGATCATTACATTAATATATTCAGTATGGTATTTTTATTTTCAGTTATCTGAAATAAGTCCAGCATACAAGACGGGTCCCATTACAACTAAGCTTTACGACGCTCGTAAACTATCTCACACATAATACTCTATAATCTTGAAAATTTTGGGAAAATATATAAGTATTGTTAATTATAATTAATTCATATGTATAGTCTACGAATTTCTGGAAAAACGAGGTCTCGATACAAAAATAGCTTATCGATTAAAACCGTTATTCGAGGAAAACGGCCAATTTGAGGATATTCGTGAAGATAAGAATATGGTGCCCTATGGTGCTGAATTTGGGAGGCTAGCTCAGGCGGTAATGAGTCTCTTAATCACGTTGAATTCCATGTTATTCCGATAAAAATATCTAATACTTGTCCAATTCACGACTTAGGCTATGGATAACATTAGGACCGCATTTTTCAATATGAAACCTCACACATCACCAATCTTAGGGGTGACTTCTGAGGAGTACGACGAAATGTTAAAAATGTTAGTCATTGAGTCAAAAGATTTTGATAGTTATAGCGATATAATTCGAGTCTTTGCACGTAAAAAGGAATAGATCAATTCCATATTTGCATTCAAATATTGACTTCTCTATTTAATATTAAAAAGTTATGCACTAACTACAGTAGACATAAGAATCACGTTTTATTATTATATACTGTATTATTTAAGGTTTTTAAAGAGAAAACTATAAAATACGATTAAAAGTAGTCGCTTAGGTGTTTCAGTTGGATAACGAAATTATTAATATCATGTGCATAAATAGAATGTCGTCGTTGCACTTCTAGTTTTATAATATATTTAATGCGCACGCAGAATGTGAATTCAAGGTCAGATTCCTGATTAATCACGTATGCAATTCTATTGTCAGAAGGCAACACGTGATTTCGCGGGCAAAATTACGAACTTTAAAGCTGTAGAACTTTATACTGTATATGTATTATAGATAATATTGTAAATATTTTACTAAGTGTTTGTTTAAATAATTTTAAATAAATAAAATAAATATTTTATTAAATAAAAAAATTGTAATATAAGAAATATTTACAGTATATTGATAATAATAATATTAATCCGGTATACAGTATAAAATTTGTTTATTATATTGTTCCTATATTATACAGTATATGCGATATATTTTGAAATTTTATTATTGTTAAAGAATTTTTTTTTATCAATTATTATATAATTTATAATTGATTTAAAAATGTTTTAAAAAAATTTTTATTGAAAATTTAAAATTATATTATGTTTTAAATTAATAATAAAAAATCATAAACATTATAAAACAAGATTTTTTTTTTTTAACAAGCATGCTCAAGCCTACTTTATTTAATTTTTCTTGTATTACAGGTACTTGAATTTACAATGCCATTTTATTAACTATTTTTCTCTGTATCTATTTACAAAATTTTTACAAAAAAGTCAATTAATTATACCTTAGTACCCTTATGGCTTGTTGCTTCTTTGATAGAAGAGCTAACATGCTTAGGTTCCATTAGCATTCTATATTGAAAATAGTAAAAATGTCATGTATATCTTTGATAATTGCAGTTAGAAGATCAGTCAGTATTCCCGGATTGGTGTCATTTAACTTTTGAATATTATTGTTGTTCTTTTTCTTTCTGTTTGTGCGTTGATATTTCTTCTATTGATTAATATCCTAAGATGCTTCCTATATATAAAAGTGAAAACATTTGTCCTTCCAAACACTATATGTAATAAGCCAAATACTATTTGTGATGTCTCATATGGTTAAGATTATTTTGTCCATTTTTATATATTATGTGATAAGGGAGATTAAGCTTTTAGTGATTCCTCCTTTAACGATTATGTGACAGGTATTGGATTTGTTAAGAATACTTGTGATTTCTTGCTTTATGTTGTGACTGAATTTGTTCTCCTTCCTGATTACTATCTCTCTGTGAATAATGTTGATAATTATCTGTTTGATGTTTAGTTAGTGAGTAGGGCATATGAATGGATATAAATTGTCTTCGTTAATCATGCACCAGAAGCATTGGGGAGTCTTATAAATAGTGGGGTATCAGTTATTCAGCTTGTTCATGATGGGAAGTTCTTGATTCCAGAGTTTAACTGCGAATATGCAGATCTCGTGATCTGTAATGTCCGTATTGTCTCTGGAGATCTTGAAGAGGTATAGCTGTTCAAAAGTAGACTTCCAATTGATTTCATCTTTGAATTGTATGTGTATTTATTCATTTCACATAAGTTTTATTCACTTATATGTGTATTTGGCTTGATTTATTGATTTGAGTGTCTTCCAGATGTTTTAAATAATTTCATGATCTCTAAAGTGAAAACTAATTATATCTGAATCAGTATTGAGTGTTGTTATAGTACTTTCAAGTGTGGATTGTAATGTTTTGCTAATCTCTTTTGCTATTTGATCAGCCTCGCTTAGTGAGAGATTCTTATTTTCCTTCTTGCAGTAAATCTATTCAATTGAGATAGAGTTGTTTCATGCCAATTATATTATGTTAGAAAGTATTCTAGTTTCCTTTGTCTTCTTAATATGTCTGCTCTGCACTAGTTTAAAGTTTGTGATAAGGTTGATTGAGTCTATATATAGAAATATGTGTGTTCCTTTATTACATAGTCCCATAACAATTGTTGCTGCAATAATTTCATATCTGTCAGCTAACAGCTGATCCTTAATAGTTATTCCTGTTTTGATGACTTTATTTGTCTGTGTTTTGAGGATTATATTTGCTCCTCCCTGAATTGTGATTTGGTTAAGTTCGTAAGCACTATCTGTATATGTTATGATTTGAGTTGATATGCAATGTTTCTGAACTTCTGTTTTGTGTTATTTGAAAAATTGATAAGTTTGTATAATTGAGCTAGAGGGTTAAGTATCTCTGTTATCTTGACACTCTCGAAAATGATATTGGGCTCATTTTGCCATCTTTGTATGCTGGATAGCGATACTTGGAGCCATAGTTTGACTTCATCTCTTTGGGAGCTTGTGAATTTTGTTGTTTTGATAACTGGCACTTTTGTTATGTTATTTGTACTTGTCTCATTGCAACAGAATTGTTCTCTCTTGTCCTTAAAGTTTGTGAGTTGACAGTCAGAGCAATTCAGAATAGGTGACTTCTGTGTGATAATATAGTGTCTGGGCTTGATGTTGTCATTGTTATTACTAAGTCATTTTTCCAGAACTATCTTATTTCGAAATTAGTATATATACCAACTAGTCTCCTCCATTGGTTCTGTGTATATTTCGATTTGAGCTAGAAAGATGAGGAGATTCTTTTGTTTGAATGTACTGATGAAGTCGTTGACATGATCTTTGAGCATTCTATATCAATTTGATTTTTTTCTCTTGTTAGTCTTGTTGTGCAGTATTCCTACTTGATGCCATTCAATTGCCTTGGTCATGTAGTATTGGTTGTTTATTCCATCCATTGTAAGTTATGTTTTTGAAGTGAGAAGTGATATGTGTTGTACCATTCAATATTATAGAAGTATTCAATGTGATGGAGGTTAGTTGTTTTCTTCTCAGTAATAATTAGTCTGCTCATATGAATATTATTAGCCTGTAGGTTGCAGATAATGTCATGAAGAAAATTGGTCTTTTGTGGGAGAATTCTTGGTAAATGGCTTGGAATGTCTTTCTTTCATCAAGCCATTTACTGTAGTTGTTGTATTTGTGATCGGAAATTTGTCCAGCAACATTTTGGTTATGATATAGTTCTTATAGAATATGACTTGTTTTTGTAGTTATCTGTTATATAGATCCATTATTCCATAAATTGTAGTGAGATGTATTATTGAGTTGGGTGCAATTACAGCTAGGCTAGTTTAGTGCTTGAAGTGTCACCAAATTTTGGTATTGATTTGTTCCGTTTTCTTCTTGATGAATGCAAGGTCTGTTAGTAAGTATTCAATTATTGAAAATAGCATATGATTGACAATATATCTATGCATTTTGTCTGTGATCTGCTTTCTTATGATAGCATTAGATATAATATTGACTTTTCTCTTTATTAAGTATTTTTGATATTGCTTTCCACTTTTTTCTTCATGCCAAACTCCTAGAACTCTGATAGCTAAATTATGAATAGCAAGTTGGATTTTGGTATTGTTGATAGTAATCAGTTGTTTCAGAACATTAATTATTAATAGTTCTAACTTGTAGAGTTAACCTTGATGCCATTGAGATTATAGAAGTAGGTGCTTAGTTTAGTTATTTTTTTCAAGTCCTTCTTATTTTGTGTGATAAAGGTGATGTTATCCATATATGCCATGATTGCAATATTTGTCTTGGTGCTGCTTTCTATATCAATGTATAATTTGTAAATTTGAATTATATATCCTCTATACTTACTGATGGCCAAATATTAGGAGGTCATAGTAGATGTATCATAAGAGGAATGATATTGCATCTCCTTGATCAATGCTATCATGGATTGGGTATGCATCTGTGTTTCCATAATAAGTGATAACTGTATTGTAGTAATTAGTGAAGCAATTGCCAATGATGTTAATGATTTTGTCAGGTACTTTGATACACCGTAGTGAGTGGTTGAGTTTATATATATTAACTGTGTCATATTCTTTGCTTATATCCTGGAAGAGCATATAATTTGGCTTGTGTTTTTCTTTGGCATCTTTTAGAATTTGATTCAGAATTGTTATGGGTTCTCTTTTACTGTATCCAGGAAGAGCTGCCCGGTTGTATTCAGAAAGAATACTGTGTTTGATGAAAATATTGGAAAGTCTGTTTGCTAACATTTTAGTAAAGATTTTTTTATAGTTTCAAGTATGGTAATTGGTCATGTAATGATGATGTTATGCTATCAGTCTTTGGGCTTTGGGATGGGGTATATCATGCCTCTTTTCTATTCAGTTGAAACAGTCTCTATATTGAGGATTATATTGAAGAGGAGTGTAATATATTCTATCATTTTTTGACTAAGATGTTTATATGTGATGTATAGAATCTGTGAAGAGCCGGGAGCTGATTTATTGCTAGTATTGCTAATAGTTTATTCGACTTCTTCTGCTATGAATGGCTTGATTATTGTTTTGTACCATTCTTGTTTGATGTGTGTCTTTGGCTTATATTCTAGTTTTCAAATTGTATCTGTTATCTCATAGTTGATAGTTTTCTGGATCCATTGTTTAAAGTATTGTTTAATTTCTTTTTTTATTGTGTCTGGATCTGTGATGAGGGTTTTCATGTCAGATTCCTCTTTAATTAGCCTAGACGTAATATACTTTTCTTTGGATTATCTAGTAAGGAGCAAATCATGGCTTTTTTGTTTAAGCAGAATAGATTGTTTATCTGACATTTATTTGAGTGTGTTTGCTTTAATGATTTCTTGTATATCTATTCTTTCAGCTTTGGACTATACAAGTGTGATTGTTTTGATTGCTTTTGTAATTTTCTTTGTGTAATCTAATCCATTCCATATCAGGATACAGTTTTCTTTTGGGTAAAAATAAGATATTTGTTTGTATATTATTTTCATTTTCTCAGTTGTTTTTTTTGTTCCTGCTGAGGTGGCTTTTGTGATTATTCTATAGTATTTGATGAGAAGGAAGATA
The DNA here is from genome assembly GCA_910592055.1 of Acaulospora colombiana. NCBI lineage: Eukaryota > Fungi > Glomeromycota > Glomeromycetes > Diversisporales > Acaulosporaceae > Acaulospora > Acaulospora colombiana. The sequence continues at coordinate 25,718 of CAJVPT010000093.1, forward strand.
GATTTCAGTTTAGTTTTTTGCTGGTTTATTCTTCTTTTTCTTTTTGTAAGTACTTAGATTAGACTTTGCAGCAGTTGGGATACTTTGCCTAAGTGTGTTACACATCTTGTTTGGATCTTGGTTTTCATTATCTCGTGTGTTTTTGTTTATTTCTATAAGCTCCTCTACAATCATTGTAAACTTTTTCCATTGCTCTTCAAAACTGACCTTCTATAGATACCTTATATTGTTATGGGAATAAAACAAGATAAAATAGTTCATCAAATTATAAATTATTAAAATTTATTAATATAATATTAAATTTCTTAAATTTTTTTTTAAAAAAAACATAATAATTGAATTACAATAAAATCAAAGAAATTGATATCAATTTTTTTAATATTTAACCAAATTTAGCATTTTTTTTAATAATAGTTTAATTTTATTTTATTTAAAATTATACAATATTAATATATATAAAACTACTTTAAGATATACTATCTATTTATTATCAAATAAAACTCAATAAGGTTAGTCTTTTATAAGATATACTCATTTTGTTACTTGTATCACTTATCTATTAGAAGCTAACCTATAAGACTAAATTAATACTAAAAGAAAATTTAAATATATAAAAATTGTTTATAATATTTTTAATCTAATAGTTTATAAATTCATTGTCATAATTTTTATTAATAATATATCTATATATTTATATAAGTTATCTGTCTTAGCTCAAATACTTTTCTTATTTTTTTTTTCTTTTTGTCAGATTAATATGTAAGCTATACATATTAAATGAAATATTAAAGCTAATTCTCTAATTAACTCCCTTGTTTTGATTATATTATCTCTTTAAATATAACTTTGGAAGTGATTTGTCGCCCTGTTAGAGATTCAGATGAAGACCCTTTCAACTTCTAATATTATTACTTGCAAATTAATACTGCAAATTACTCTTTTGAGCTTTGATAAAGATCAAAACCCTATCCATTTCATACCATACTTCACACTATTTGATAGGATTTCTTTCAACTTCTTATCTTCAATTCTTTTTTTTCATATATCAACTTCTTACTAGATTAACTTTCTATACTCTTGCTCTTTTTTTTCTGGTTTTGTAAATGTACTAGTTTTTATCTTATTGTATTTGCAAATTCCTGATATCTATTTCTACTTAATTACCTTTTCATATCTCATATTCTATATTTTCTTTCAAAAGTGGTTACATATTTTCTTCTACATTTTTATTATTCATTTTCTTATCTTTTTTCAATTCTTTTATCACAACACTTCAAATAAGCTATTCTTATAATTTGATCTTTCTTTATTAGTTCCAAACAAAAGTTAAGTGTATTTTAACTAGTTTTTATAATTCTTTACACTAGTTTTGCTATCTGTTTGTCGATTTCTCCTATTTCTATCCTATTATTTATCATCAAATTTAACTCTTTCTCTTCAGATTCCTTTTTTCTTTCTTTTAAGAGTTTTCTAAATCCTTTAATGACTCCTTCTATTTCTTTTTGCCATGCTTCACTCTACTGAGTTTTGTAAGTTGAATATTCTAGCAAGTATTCTATTGTTTTCTTTTTCTGATTACATATAATATATTTTACTTACTTATATAGATCCAGTCTTCTTAGTATTAGTTTAGTTAACATTGGTAACTCATAATTGATCAATTTAATAAGAAAGTTTTTGTTTTGTAAGCTCTTAAAGGAGATATTTCATGTATATCTATTCTTAAATTATTTTTATACTAGATCATATATATATTTGTGTTGGTTTGGATTTATAGATCCTATCTCTTTTTGATTCTGCCTTGAGTTGTCTATTGGTAGACTATTGCTTTATTATTTGTTTTTTTAATAGCCTGTCTTATGAAGGTATCTAGCACTATATCTAGCTATTTAATTTCTGTGATGATCTTGAGTGAGACTAAGTTTTTCTATTTTATCACTGGAAACCTTAGTACTTTTTTGGTAAAAGCATTTACTTATTCATTATACTGAATATTAGAATATGTCTTAACATTTATAAGCTTGAGATCCAATTTCTTTTTCTTTATAAAATCTAATATATATACCTACAAGAATCAGTTTTATTCTTTTAACCATCTTTTGTGGGTCATTTTGGGATTTTCCTTTTTTATAGTTTTCCATTTTGAGATACAAGCTTGACTATCTATAAAGATCTTGATCTTGCTATCTACTGGAACTACTAATAGAAAGTTACTATCACTGCTAATTTTACTTTAGTGGATGAAGGTCAATTGTTTATTCCAGTTTGGAACTTGCTTATCTCTTCTATCTACATCCAAGCTGCTCATATTTTCATGTTTATACTTCTATGGTTTATAAGGTGCCATCAAAGTAAAAGATCATTGGTTTTTTTTTTCTTGTTACATTTAAGTATTTCAATCTAATGAAATTAATAAACACCTTCTTCAATATAATTTTTGATGATATTTACTTTCCAACCCCTTATTTCAACTTGTAGTATTCTTTTATTTTAGTAGTTACTTGATCACAATATATTGTTCTATATATTATTTCTTTCAGTGCTTCTTTGGAACTTGGAATTTCTAATAATTAAGCTTTTCTGATGAATTTTCTTGTATTGAAGTAAGAAACCATATATATTTTCTCTATACTTGTTTTGATTATATATTGGTCTTTTATTTTTATATCTTTTGTGCAACCTTGATACTGGGCTAGTTTTGATTTTTGATTTTAACAGGATTAATACATTTAAAATACTCTATTTTAAGATATCTTTTAATATTATCTAAAATCAATTTTTTTCAAATTATCTATTGCTGTTGAAATTTGCTTCTTGTAATTACTCAGAATTTCTATTGTTTGTCAAAACTGAAGTTGAGAATAGAATATTTTGAACTTTATTTTATCCATTCTTCTTTTTACAATTATATAAACTATTTTAATTTATTTTTCTAAATTATTTTAGTTATAGATAGATACCATCCTGTAAAGGGTCCTTTGCTTATTTTCTATAAAAGTTGAAGTATTTGCCAATTTTTTACTTATCCTGTTTCATAATTAACTAGCTGGTCTATATATTTCAGCTTATTGTTTTTGAGTGATGAAATTGTTATTTTATATTTTTTAATTGACAAGTATTATCTAATTGGACTGTTTTCTTGATTCCATTCAAAAATATTATTCTATTTTCAACTTTGAAAGGTTATATCTATGTCCTGGATCAGCTTCAGTATTTATAGTGAGAAGTTACCCTTTTCTGAAAGATTATTTGGTGAGTTACATATAAACATATTAGCAGGCTCCCAGTATTTGATTTGTTCTTGCTTGAACTAATAATTGTTGTGGTTTCAACTGGTCCTGAATTATTTAATCTATTGTATAGTTCTATTATTTGACTTTTTTTTTGTATTATTCAAACACTTATTAAGTTATAAATCTTGGAATAGTGTATTACACTGTTAGGTATTGATCAACATAATATAACCTTATTTTTGAACAGTTTTCTATATGCCATTGTTAAAATGTTATACATCTTCCAAAATAGTATACTGTATTATATTTTGAATTCAATTATTGGTATTAGTACTCTTCAAAATATAAAGAGTTTGTTTGTCTGTTAGCTTTTTATTTTTTAGAATTCTGATAACCATGATGATTTTCTTAAGCACTTATTATTTAAGCTTGATAGTTGTTTTTTGATTATCTGTTCAGATTCCTAGAAACATTGTTTATTTTATTTTATCCAATTTTCTTATTACTTCTTTGTTAACTCCTGCTTGAATTTTCTTAGGATACTAGTTGGAATTGTTAATAGTAACTAAAACTAATTTTTTACTATTAATTTGGGAGTTATTTGTTCTATAAAATATTCTTGTTTCTTCTAATATTTTTTTCATATCCTCCTTTAAATATATTATCTATATAATGTTATCCATAAAGGCTATTGCTACATGACATTACTCTAACTTTCTATTACTATCTCTTTTTAAATTTTGATTCTAGGTAACAGATATTTTGTATTCTTTTATTTCATTATTTTGGATCTTATATAATAGAAGGTCATAAAATATTTTCCACATTAAAGGTGAAATAGTTTTTTCTTGATAAACTCTATCTTCCGTGATAATTGCTTCTATTAAGTCTTTTTTATATATTATCTTAAACTCTTTATTACTAAATAGACTCATTATAATTTGAATAAAACCCTCTGAAATTTTTATTTTTTCTATGGTCTGACTAGTCTATTTAAATTGATCATATCATATATCTTTGCTATATCTTGAAAAAGAATCCATAACTTTCTTTTGTTTTTTCTTACTTTCTTACAGATATTATTAAGGATTTGTATTGGTTTTGCCATACTTTTTCTTAATAATCATGTATAGTTGGAACTTTTTAGGATATTATTGCTCTTGCAGATATTTTTTAGTCTATTTGTAAGAATCTTAGTAAAGGACTTTTATATAACTTCTAGCAATACTATCGATCTTATGTTGGTGAGTTTATACTTTCATGGTTTTGGTTTTACTATAGGATAAATATAACTTTACTTTCAGCTATGTGAAATGATTCCTATTTTAAAAAAAAATTAAGCATCCTCCTCAGATGATCATTTTCTTTTTGATTTAATCATTTTAATATTTCATAACTAATTTATAATTTTCCTGGAGTTTTATTATTTAGAAGTATGTGAAGTGTTTTGCCTAGTTTTTCTTGAGAAATTAGCTTTAAGAGATCTTATATTGTTGTTTTTTAATATAGCTTCTGGAACTATATTCTTCTTTCCAGTCTTCTATTAGGCTGTCGAAGCTAGTATCTCATATTCAAAATGCTTCTTGATAATATGTTCTTATCTCTTTTTCTATTTTATTCTTTCTGATTATTATATAGTCATTATTCTTATTTTTATCTTTGAATTTATTTAAAATTATTTTGATTTACTCTCTATCTGTTAAAAAGTTTATTATTTTTTATTGATTATTTCATAAATCATTACATCTTTGTTCTAAAACCTTTTGAATGGCATTTTTTATCTGTCTTGCCTTTGTATTCTGGTAGGTTAACTTTATTTAGACCTTCTATCACATCATATATTTCCTTTTTCAATAGTGTTCATAATATATTTAGAACACTATGCTAAATACAGTGGTCTTTAATTTGATAATTGGGATTGTGTATATTATTGTATTTTTTGATCACTACACTAAAAACCTGTAGCTTGCTTAATTTTTATGAGATTTGTGTTTTCTTGAGGAGTATTTTTAGTTGAAGAGCTCATCTGTATTTGATATATTATGAACCATACTTGTGTTTTTCTTGTATGATAGGTATTTTTTTACTTGCAAACTTGTTATATACTACCTTATATATTTGTTCTTCAAATACCTTTTATATTATATTCACATGAGTTTCTCTTCTACTCTCTTCTGATTCTTCTTTTAACAAAGGATCTAGTATTATTCTAAACTTATGGTTTATACTTTTCTTGAATACCTGTCATTATTTTACTATTGATCCTTTAATATCAATTTTCCTTTCATTCTTTATAACTGATTTGTTAATTATGTTTCTTGTAAACAGATTATTATCATATAATGTTATCAATAGTATTGTATGGTCATTGCCTATAATTTCTTTTATACTTTGATTATCAAATTGTAGTAATAGGAATTTTGAAAGGCTCTGTGATAATCATATATAATCTATCCAACTATTGCTAGTAGCATTCCATCTTGTTGGAGTTTTGTTTTTTCTTTTCTATATTGCTTGTATATCTATGAAAGTCCATTCATCTAGAGAATTGAATAGTTGAATCTTTGGATATCAAAATGGTTTGAATATTGCTCTGGATATTGATGATCTATCTTTTGCAAGGTTGTATGCAGCATTGAAATCTTCTATAATTACTATGTGAAAGTTCTATTTAGGCTTTTCTTTGATGAAGTTTTGTGTTTCTCTTATATCTTTTTACTTTGTTATTTATTTGAAAGGATATAAATCTGAATAATATAGATCTTGTTTCTTTTCATAAGCATGTTGACTACTATTATATATCCTTTTGTCTTTTCTATAGATGTTTTTTTTTTCAGATTCTTTTTTACTAATATACTAACTCCTATTCTATAAGAAGTTTTTTGTTGATATTATGGAAGTACTTGTATATTATTTGATTTTGAAAGATCCATTTTACCTTTGCTTTAATTAGCTTTGTTTCATATAGACTAATAATTTCAATATGTTGCTCTAGTATTTCTTCTATAAGTTATATTGGTTTGTTTTATTAGTAATATCCTTGACATTGTGCATTCCTATTCTTATTACTTTTTTTTAATCTTTATATCTTCTCATTTTTCTTCTAGTTATATTTTACTATTTTTTCTTTTTATAAACTTAGTTTTTTCTATTTGAAAAAAAGCCTCAAGGTCTTAATAATACTATTAATTTTCAATACTATTCTACTTCTCCTATTATGCTTTGCCCTTGTTCTTTGTTTGGATATCAGGAATAGTAGGCAGATATTTCCTATCCTTCTGTAATTTAACTGATGCTCCTTTTAGGAGTGGTTGATCCTTTATTTGAGTGAACCTTTTTCAAGTTTATCTATTCTTTTGCCTAGTTTTTCAATTAATTTGGATAATTGAGATACTTCAGATTCCTGGTCTGGATTAGATCTAAGGCTTCTAGTCTTGTATTTTGTTGTTTGTCTCTCTTGTTACCTAGTATCAGTGTTACTGTTTTCTTTCTTCCCTTGGTTTTATATCTTTCTATATGAAGTATAGCTTCTTTTTTTTTCTTAAAGATTTCCTGTTATTATCAGTAGCTAGTGAATCTGGTCTTAAAGTATATCTATTGGTTCTTATATAATTGTTTTTATTATCCCAGATACCTATTATTGTTATACTTTGATATTTTATCTTAGTATAGTTGTCTTTTCCTTTCTAAAACTATTATATCTTCAATTTTTTTTCTTTTTCAATAGAATTGTTTGAATTGTCTGAGTTATATAAGTTGTTTGAGTCAATAGACATTTTACATTCAAGTTAATAGTGGTTTTTTGTATTTTATACTAAGTATTGGTTCTTAATTATGATTTGTTGTTGAAGTGTCTCTTTCAAGTCTCTCTTATTTTCAAAATAGATTACTGTATAATCTTTTGATATTAGAGTAATCTTATTTCTTGATATATAGGAGGCTTTCACTTTTGTTTGACTAAGTAATTCAGATATCAATTTTATAGATCTTTTATCAATCCTATATAGTCTTAAGGAGTAATACTTTCTTTTTTTAAGTATCTAGTTTACTTCTTGATTATCCAGTTCTTTATGGACTATTACTAATCTTACTATACTTGATTGGATTTAATTTTAAGTATCCAGTAATGTTTCAGTTTAACATGCTCATGATGTACGAAGAAATATATTGTGAATCTTTTTTAATAAAAAGCTATATTATATTCATAATTATTGATTATTTCTCCATATTCTTACATTGCCTTCTTAATTGATTGTTTATTATATTTGTATTTTGTATTCATCAATGTAATATATTTTGATTCATTTTTTGTTAAAGGAAAGTTTTCTGGCTTGAAAAATCTTTTATTCAAAACATATCTTTGAAAGGCTGAACAGGTGCTCCTATCTTGATCTATTCTTTTTATGAAAAAGTTTTTCTCTTTTTTTTTATTAATTAATTCTAAATATTATACTGCATTTGTTTCTTTATCAATATCAAAAGTGATTCAATAGTTGCTATTGATGAATTTGGTCTTGAAGGAATTCATTCTCTTAGGTATACTTAAAGTTCTCTTGAGATATTTGATTCCTTCTTCTTTGTTATCTTCTAGTAATATAGCTTGAAGCACTCCTAATTTAATTGTACCTGTTTATTTAATAAAGTAGGGATTAACTGTAGAATCTTGTATTCTATTTCATATATTATAAGAGAAATTTTCTGTAATATAGGTTCCTTAAACCATCACTTTGATTATTTCTGCTTTTGCCTACTCTGTATAGTCTTGTCTTCTATTTCCACTTCTTTAATTGGATTGATTTTTTCAATTTCCGTAGAAGTTAGTTGAATATCCATTAGAACATTATCTGTTTTCAGTTTCTTTTATACTGTGACTTGAGATGTAATTATCTGTCTTGTTTATTAACATATTAGATATATTTTTTATGCATAAGAACTTTTAGATATTGTTTCTTGCCTTGTCCCTTTTTCCACAAAGTAATAAAATATTTTCTCAATATATATTCTTTTGCCAAAGTTAAAGGATCTATATTTAACAAAATAGTAAGGATATTGTTTAATATTGAGGTTGTGTAGATTGCTCCTACTGGAATATGTGATTGATCTCCTGTCTTATGCCTTAGTTTATATTGAAGCATTTTTGTCTTCTATAGTTCTTGTTGAAAATCATAACTGGTAGTAATATTTTCTAATACTCTTAGAATTTCTTTCTCATGTCCTTTTAAAATTTTGATAATGTTTTGCTCTTTTTGAGTTATAATGTCATATGAGATGGATAAACTATTATATGTATTGGGTTGTTTTGATATTTTGTTGTTTTTCTGCAAGGTGATCTTAAATAAAGAACTATATTGGATTATGTAATTAGATAATCTTTATCAATATGTTATTTATACACATGTTTTAATCTTGTGTATCAGACTTGTTTATCTACATATACTGTATATTACTTATTTATTGTTTATGATGTAGCTGGTTTGATATATATTATTTTTTTGTAATATATTGACATGTTATGAGTTGTTATTTTGTCATGTCTAGAATTTATTCACTTTTAAGTATTCATGTTTGCATAATGTAAGCTGACAGATCAGTTGTTTTAATTATTTATTGCTAATTTTTATTGTTTTATCCAAGAGATCTGGATGTTCTTCTAGATTTTTTGAGCCCTGAATTTAAACTTATTTATCAATTTGAATTATTGCTTTTAAAACCTCTCTAGTATCTAAAAAAGTATTAACCTGTATTGGCCCGATTAAGAGCTTTGTGAAGTTAATGTTAGGTCTCAAGAAGTTTACTATAAATTAGTTTTCTTTGTTTTCTCTTTTTTCTAAAGCAAATCAAAAGTATAAGGATATTGTTGTTAACTAGTATTATCCTTTTGTTGTTATTAAAAGTCAACTATATATTATATAAAAGAAAGTTATTATTATTGATATCTTTCCTTAAGGTTGTTTTTTGTAAGAAGGTTTTTTTTTTTTAGAAAATTACTATAAAAGAAAATTTTCTAAAAATTTAAGAATCAACAGAAATAGTTTTTTTTTCAAATACTTTTCTTATTCTTTATATATAAATATTATATATTATATATATATATTAATAAGTATTTATATATAATAAGAAAAAACCTTTTTTGCCAATCTCTTAACAATATACAAAAAAGATGTTTATAAAAAAGTTTTATACTTTTTTGCTAATAAAGTCTTATTACTTTTCTTAAAACAACTTAAAAGATAACTTCAAGAGTCCCTCTTAACTTTCCTCTCTTGTTTATATTTCTTTTCAAATAAAAACTTAATTTTCAATAATCAATAAAAGTTAAGAAACATCTTTTTATCTATGGCAAGAAAGTTCTAAAAGAAAGAAAAATCAATAGTGAAGTACCGAAAACCTATTTCCTGAAACAAGAGTACAACTAGCAGTTTTGTGCAGTGATTGGATGAGTGAACAAAATTCCAAACCATAAAACTTTTCTTATTACTGTTTCTACTCTCTTAGAGTTACACATTTTTTAAAGTTTTAGAAGAATTTTGTCTATTCCAGCTTGACCCTGAATTTTGAAGTAACATAAAATTGACATGGCTTTTGCTAAAAGTGATTGGTTAACATAAAACACATTGATAGCAGAATATAAACAAGCTCCTATTGGCTACATCACATGTTTTGATGACATTATTAATAAAAGAAAGAGAAATCACTGATATAGATTTCTCCACTTTTCTAAATGAAGTGTAACTGAAGCAAAGAAATCATAAGACCATTAATATGGACACTAAATTCCATAGATAGTGAAAAGATAGTTATTTATTTAAACTGAGGCCTTTAACTTCCTATTATTCAATTAGACAAAATACACGAAGGAGATTATTTCCTTAGCCTAATCAGGCTATAAGACTGAAAAACCAAGAAATATAAAATACTGCTCTTCTCTAGAATTGAGAATATATTTTTCTAGACATTATATAATGATATCACAATCAAGATGAATTCCAATAAAATTTTTTTAACTAGGCATGGTTACTGAAAAATATCAGAAGTTATATAACAAGACTGAAAAGCTATATAAGAACCTGAGATTCACTATTAATTATTTTGTTCTGCACAGGTGGATATAAAATCAAGACTGAAAGAAAGAAAGTATTGAGCAAGACACTAAATCCAAGTAGGCAATAAGTACCTCAGATAGTCATAAGAAAATAATAAAGATTATAGATAGATAAGTTTCTCAGATGGTTAGAAAAAAGAAGTATATCCTAGAAGGGTTGACTCCTAATGTGAAAAGGTTTCTAGCAGAGGTCCTTTAAAGGATATGAAGCACTTTTATTTTTCTTTTTTTCTTCTATTTTTATATAACACAATTGTATATTTTTAGATATACCCTTTTCTTTTATTTTTCCTTTTTCCTTTTATAGTTTCTTGAAATCAGTTTCTTGAAAGTTAATAAGTAATAACAATCTGCTGACAATGATGTGTAAATTAGAAGGGTGTTTAACTAAAATCTATTATAGAGTGAAATATTGTTTTCAAGATTGTACTTAGAGGCTAAAGCTTTTTTAAGAATTTAAAGTCATTGACAAGTAAATTGCATGAGTTTTAGTTTAGCCATGATGTAATTGTCATATATTTCTCTATCAGTTTTTATATTGATTAATAAACATATAGTATTGGCCTAACTACAGGTTTAAAAAAGAATTAACAAGTTTTTTTTTTTTTTTTTTTTTTTTTTTAAATGCTGGTGCAGCCTTGTTTTATTTGTTATGATGTATAGTAATATTGGAAGATTACATATTTGAATCTATTTTGTACTATCTATCTACTTATAAGTAAAACTCAATAGAAAGGTATTCCCTAAGGAGCCTCTCACCTTGCGGCTTGTTGCCACCCTATCTGAAGAGCTAACCTGCCAAGGCTGGGCTAGTACTAAAAGAAATTTCGAAAATGTAAAATAGGTCAACAATGTTATTTATCTAGGCATTCATGTAGCTGTTCACCAATTTTGTGAATTGACTTTTAATGTGGAATTCTCTTTCTGTAAAGTAAGCATCTAAAGTGGTCGTGCTATACTTGGCTGCTCTCTCTTTTTTTCTGGTGATTCCTGCCTTGCATTTCCATTCTTGGAACCATTCGCATCTATCAGTCCATATCTCGTGGAGGTATTCTATTATCTGGGTTCTTATATCTATAAAATATTGAGTTCTAATATGTTTTTCTGTGATCATCTTCCTGATTTTGTAAAAGGTTCTTTTGAAGATTGCACCTTTAATGTAAGCTTCAAGATGTAGTGTAGAGTCTAGGTTCAACTCTGCTGACATGGGATTCCTATTGAGATCTTTTAAGTTTTGTTCCTTGTATATATTTATACAGTTTATTATTATTTCCTTGATTTTGTTTCGTGTCTTTTCTTTTTGTTCCTGGCAGATAAAGGGGTAGGTATATGTCTTGACTTCTGTGCATTACAGGCATTTATTGTCTTGATAAATTGTTGGTAATCTTTTGTTTAGTTTTGCTTTTGTTGGCAGTTCATTGTTCCATAAGTTCAGACTAAATATTCTATATTTTTGGTCTTCCCAGTTTGTCGTGTTATTACTCATTTTGGTGTACTGCAAGTGGTCAGTTGTTGTTTTCCAGTGGATCTGTGAAATCATTAGGTTATTGAAGTTGCATCTATTTCTGTTCAAAAGTCTACATTTTGCTAAGTGTATTGCCCAGATTATTTACTGTATTGTCTCTTTCAGTAGGATGTCCAGGTTTTGGTTGTTCTACTGTGGGATAATTGTTGGATGTTTACATGAATATGGATGGATCTCTAATATTTTTTTTACCCGGTTTCATAACTTGAGTTTGTGCTATTCTGCTAATTTGTCTGCTTGTTCATTGTGTTCTATTCCTGAATGTGCTTTTATTTTGAGTATCTCCACTTTGATGCTCTTTCTTTTGTAGAGATGTTTGATTTGAATAAGGAGGTTTGCATTTTTTTGTGTGTTTATTATTTTATTTTCTGTGGTTCCCATTATTTTGTTTATTCTATTTATAGCTACTTGACTGTCTGTAAAGATTCTGGTCCTGCTATATTCTGGTACGACGCTAATCGCTGTGAGGATAGCTATGATTTCTGCCCTTGTTAAAGATGGATGATTTTGGATTTGACCTTAGAATTTAAATTCTTTCTTGTCAGGAGGTATGATGACCCATCCGAAGCCCATGTGGAAACTATTATTAATTTTTGTGAGTGATTCATCTGTGTATATATCGAATATTACATAGTTTTCCAGAGCTATAGCTATGTTTGTAAGTTGCTCTGAGATCTGATCTGTTGTATTGAAGAGGTGTTGTGGTCGCTTTGTCTTTTCAGATATACAGTATATATTTGAAGTTCTTGTTCTTGTATCATATTTTCTTTAGTGGTGAGTTCCTCTAAAGCTGTGTTCATTGAGTTAGGGGATATGCGATTTCTCCATATTGCTGGCTGCTGGGTTATTGCAAGAGCCTCTTTGCATGATACCTTGCTTTTATGCACTGGAATGTTCACTGCCTGTTGTTTTGCAATGATAAAGGTACACTCTATTGCTTGTTTCAGGTTCTGCTGTATATTTCTTGGACATCCGGTGCATTCCTGTACTGGGGATTGCTCTTCTTCTTGTATATAGTGTTTATAAAGTATATCATTCTGATTTATTCTTTTCTGTTTCCTTCCTATTATGATTTCCTGGTCTTGTTTAGTACATATCCAGTGGGGTTTCACTGTGTTTTGATTAGTTGTTGGGATACATTGAAGGAAAGTGTTGGTTTCTTTTATTGAGACAATTTTATTGCTTTCTAGTTGGTTGTTAATTAGGTTTTTTATGGTATTGAACCAGGTTGGAGTTGGACTGGGAATTGGTTTTCTTTCAGGCCTGATGATTTAATACCAGTGCAGTATTTTAGTTCTGTTTGCATTCATTAGCTATCCTGTGAATAGGAGCCCATGTTTTTGTAGTTTGTGTTGATTTTGATTGTAGAAAGTTTTGCTTATAATGCTTTCAATGGTAGTGTCAATTTCTGTTATTGTGGTTGGTATGGGATTCTTCTTGTGTGTATTGAAAGTAATACCATGTCTTCTTAGTAACCAGACGATATCGTGTGTTAGGTTTACCCCTTGTCTTCTGAAAGGTTGGGTTAAATGGCTACATCTATTGTTGGTCGACCAAAACTGATTCTGTAGTTCTTGGAGTCTCACTCTTACAATTTCTCCTGCTATGTTACTATTGTTTATTCTTGTTGGTCAATTCCTTGCATGTAGGAGTAGTTGTCTATCCCAGATGTGAAAGAGACCATACTCATACTTGTTATATAACATATTGTTCAGCATGGTTTTGGGCATGCCCAGTTTGTGTTTGTATGTTGTTGTTATGCTACTCATTAGAAGGTTGCATTCTTTCTCTGTTAGTATTATGTCATTGCAAAGGTATTCTATGCAGGGTAACAAAATGTAATTCACTATATATTGTATTTATTTGTTTGTTGCTCTCTTTATTCCCATAAGTGTCCGATTTTTCCTGACTTTCTATTGGATAAGTGACCTCTACTATTCCTTCTTTCCTGAGCTGTCATGCCAGACCTGCAGGATTCTAACTGGCATACCTTTTGGATTATCCTTTATTGTTTGTTGATTCATTATTACTCCTGATTCGTAGTCATCCTTCTTTCCATTTATTATGATCAGCTGTGACTTTTGTAGGTTTCACTCTTTCCACTATTTGCTGAAGCTCTGTTTTATTGTCTGTGATCCAAGTTGTATCATCCATGTAGACACTTACTGCCATATTTATATGGGTTCTTTTCCATCCTGTTTCCAGGTTTGTGCAGCTTTTAGAAGTGATTGAGTATCCTTTGAATTCATTTTTAATTTTTGTAATGAGGGGGTCATAAAAGATTCTCCAAAATAGGGGGGAGATAGTATCTCCTTGGTCGATACTATTATTTACACTTATACCTTTGTAGGTTTATAGCATGTGAGTATGATATTTTGTCTATTCTCTAGCATGTTTGTTAGGATGTTAGTTATCTGTCATGGGATCTTTATTTGATGCATTTCTTTGATTAGCATTCCTATGTTTACTGGATCATATGCTTTCGATATGTACTGGCTTAAGATTCCTGCTTGTTTTTTGTGTTCCTTGATATGTTCAATAATGTTATTTAGAAAGTATATTGGTTCTTGAGTACTGCTTCCTGGAAGTGCAGCCCAGTTTAATTTGGACAGTATATTGTGCTCTTTGAGGTATTTGGCCAATCTGTCTGTTATGATTTTTGTAAAAATTTTTCAGCCCATGTCTAATAAGGTAATAAAACATATGATATCTAAGTTGTTTTTCCATTCTTTGGGCTTGGTAATTGGGTAAATAATTCCTTTACTCCATTCTCTTAAGGTTTCACCATGCTTGAGTATTTGGTTAAAAATTGTTTGGATTGTTTCTATTGCCTTGTTACCAAGTTTCTTGTATGCTATATATGGAAGTCCATTTGTATCTGGGGCTGATTTAGTACTACAGCTCCTAATGGTTTCCTTTATCTTCTTCAAAGATATATCTTGTAGTACTGGTATACATATTTTCTCCTTGATTTCATTCTTTGGTCTGTATTCTCTTTTCCAAAGTATGTGGTTGCCTAAGGGTTGGGTTTTCCTTGCTGGGGTCCATGTGTGATAATGTTGTTAGACTTTGTTTTTTATTTTCTCAGAGTCTGTGATAATGTTCATCTCCTCACCTTTTTCTATTTTCTTGTCCAATGTTATTTTTTTGTGTGATCGCTCCAGGATTCTGTTGATCATTGCTCTCTTGTTGTTTGCCAGGAATGTCTGTCTGATCACAATTCTTTGTTGCATGATTCTCACTTGTTTTTTATTTGTAATGGCTTTACCCACTATCTTGTAGGCCTTGATATTTCGATGGATTACACTTATCCATTCTTGGGGATACTCCTTTGGATGTTCTTTTTGGATTTTTCTGAGTTGTGCCACCAGGTCATGAAAGTGATTCTCTATTAGTTCTGGTATTTTAATCATGGCCAATATGATGTCTCCATGAATTTGTCAAATTTGGTTTTTCCATATTTGTAATTTTGTCAGAGAATCCTCCTGTTTGTGTATATCTAGATGTATTCTCTTTTTATGGTAATGTTTCCTTTTGGAAATATGATTTTTTCTGCTTTGAGGATATGGTTACAAAGAGCGTTCCATTGTTTGTCAGTTGATCCTTGTATTATGGTGTTTAGTCAAACCTTCTTCGATTTTCCTGAAGAACTTTGTCCATTGTTCTGTATTGGTGAGGTACCAATTATATTTGTGGTTTGATTTATGGTGTGTTGCTTTCTTTCTTGTGTTTAGATTCCAGACTTCAATCTTTGTTACTATGGGAGTGTGATCACTACTTATTAGGAGATTTATCATATCCTCGATGGTGGCCTTGCTGTTTTGCCAGGTAGTGATTTGGCTGATCCATATTTGATCAATTCGACTTTTTCTATCTTCTTTCTTCCATGTATACTCTTTTTTTTGTGGATTATGGATTCAGAAGGTGTCTTCCAGGTTGTTGTTTATAAATACCTCTATTTGAGGACCTGAGGGTTTATTTGAGGTGAACAGTCTTCTGTTATTGAATTTATCTAGTGATGGGTTTGGTGTACCATTTAAGTCTACCAAGACTATTATGTTCCAATCTTATTGATTCGCTTCTTGTATTCATTTGGCTAAGATGTTTAGGGTTTTTTGTCTTTTTTCATATCTTGGATTTGCTGGGAAATAGATACCAATAATTTGGGCTTTCTTTTTTTTCAGAAATAACAAGTCTGCTTGGATTAGTCTGCCTTCACATATTTGATGGCTGTAGAGGTATGTAGCAATGTCTTTCTGTATCATTAGGTTTAAGCCTTGTCTGATTGTTTGTGTTTTATTATGGGTTCAGATTATGTGGTATTCAGGATGTTTCCAGTAGAAAAATTTATGCTTAATATTCACTAGACTTATATGTAAAGATGGGTCTCTAAAGGGGGAGGCAGGGACATAAATCAAATGTCCCTCACTAGGGAAAATTAAAAATTTAAATTAATAACTATAAAAAAACTACTCACAATAGTTCTCCATTATTTAAATCATTGATTTATAGCATTTCTTGACTTTTGTTCCTATTAAAGTGAAGAGCTATGAATTTTGTCCCTCAAAAAGGGACATAAGTAATCTGTGAAATGTTATATGCTAAATACTTTAGGGACCCATCATTACCTGCAGGTCAATAGTACAGTAGGTGCACTTCCAGGTCACCATCCGCGAGTTACTGATTCAATCCCACCTAGGAACAGGTTCTGTAATATAGGTTATATTGTACAAGATGCATGTTTATTACTACATACATCTTTGTATTCACAAACAACCTATAGATTTCTACTGTCTGATCATGGTATAAAAAATTCAGACCATCTAAGCCTTGATCGGTTTTAGTGCTAAGGAAAAAAATCTTCAATATACCTGCCACCTGAAATATGCAAGGATTCAAGACAAGTCAGAAAAAATATCAATCAGCTCAAGCCTCTTAATGGATATGGGAAGAATATCCACCTCTTGTCAAAACTACACTCTATAGAAGATAAGAGAGACTTCGGTCATTTTTACCTGTCGAAATGTAATAAGCTATAACAATAATTAATGGAAGACCTCTATGGCAGTAAACCTAATGGTTACCAAAGAGAACAGTTATTGCAGAGGCTGGTGGTTAGCATTAATGCCACATTGGGAACTGGCAAGAGTAGATCCTAGAAAAAGAAATTCAGAAACAATCACCAAGATAACCAATCCAATGGGAGGAGCAATCCATTATGAAGTAATCAAGAGAAACTCCTATTAGGCCAACTTACAAAAGTGATTAAAAATGAGGCAATAGAAGGCTATATACCACCCAATTATATGACACCATTGAATCACCTGAATATCAAGAACATAGCTGGAGAACTGTGCTATCTAAGTTTCAACTAGTGTGTGGAGAATCCAAACATGGTAGGGATTGTCCATAATATCCATAACTATCAAATAGTACATAAAATCTCACTAAAGAACACACAGTATAAGCCCTTTAAAGAATAATAAGAAGTCCATAGTGGATCTTCAGAATACTACAGTCCCGGGCAAAGTAGGACAACTGATGAAAATAGTACCACTATATAATAAAATTGGCAGACTTAGCTAGGATAGGTAGTTTAAGAAGGTTATATGAATTGCTTATATAATCTAGATTATTATTACAGATCACTCTTTTGAGTTCTGACAGAAATTAAAACTCAATCATTTTATCCCATATTTTACTTCATCTCACTGAACCTGTTTAAGCATTATATTTTCTAATTCTTCTTTCTTTAATAATACTTGATATAATAAATTTTTTGATATCTGGGCCCTGTTTTTTTGCCTCTGTAGATATGTTGGCCTTTTGATCTTATCACATCTATTAATTTTCAATATCCGTCCCACTTTATCATCTTTTCGTATTTGATATTTTAAATTTTCTTTCTGAAGTAGTTATGTGTTTTCTTTTGTATCTTTATTATCCACTTTCTTGCTTTTTTATCAATTCTCTTTCCATAGCATTTTAAGTCTACTATCTCATTCATTAGATCTTTTTCAATCAGTCCCATACAGAAGCTAAGTATATCCT
>CAJVPT010000094.1:0-43520 GCA_910592055.1 Acaulospora colombiana
ACCAGAAAGGAAGACCTGACCTTCACCGAAAGAGAAAGATTCATAAAAGAACAATACACAAACCTGGTCAATGATTTTATGAATCAATGACTCACAAACACTATAGACAGCTCCTTCATTTTTAAAATTTATTTTAGCACTAGTCCAGCCTTGGCAGGTTAGCCCCCATACAAGGGGTGGCAACAAGTCATAAGGTGAGTACCTTGGGAAAGGGAAATCTCTATTGAGTTTTGTTTGGTAGAAAACAGGTAGTATATTTTAGAATATTTTTTCTATGTAATATCACTGCATATATACAAATAAAACAAGGCTGAGCCAGTATTTAAAAAAAAAAAATAATAATATTAAAAACTTGTTTTTAATTATTAAAAATAAAATTTTTAAGTAAAATAAATTAGAATGTAAGAAAAAAATAGAAGTAACTCTTGAAATTATTTTTCAAGTATTTTAAAAAAAGGATTAAAACTTTATTAATATAGAAGTAAATAATTTTTTATAAATTTTTTTATTATATATAATTAAAAAATTAGTGAAAAGAGTTATTTAGATAATTTTATTTTTAATTATAAATATTATTTTATTTTATTCTTATTAACATATATATAATTATTTTTTAATATTTTATTTATATTTAATTAGCAAAAGCCACTTTAGTATCTGATCTAATTTAATATAATTAAATAATACAGGAAATTAAAAAAAATTTAAAAGATTTGAGTAATCTATTTTTATAAGTACTATATCTATAATAAATAGTAATAATTTATTTAAAAGTAGAATAAGTTTATGAAAACAACTTTACTTGATTTTAAAAGATTAAATATTTTTTTTATTAATTTACAATCCTGATTATAATGATTTGTTTTTATTAAAAAATTAAAACAAAATTTATAATAAATTATAGATTTTCACAAAATGATCAATTTGTGTTTATATTTAAGTACTTTAAATTAGATTTTAGAAACAATATTATGATTTTCTGATATAATTGAATTAAATATAATTTATTAAGATCATCACTAACAATTTATTACATTAATAAATTGCTAAATTAGAAAAAAAAAATATTTGAAAAAGAAAACAATTCAAGATTTATCAAAAAATTTTAAAAATAAAAATAATTTCTTTTCAAAATGGTTTTGCTTAATTGAAATAGATTTTTTGTTTTATTTAAATTTTTAAAAAATTTTCTTTATTATTACTTACAATATTGAACAAGTCAATTTAATTAATTTTTTATTTGAACAAGCATTAAGTTATTTTTAAACAAAATTAAAAATATACTGTATATTATATATAATAATTATAAAGTTTTATATTATTTTTATTCTTTTTTACTAACTTTAATATCTGTTTATTTCTCTTTTAAGATATTGAGTTTTATAATATATGATAATAAATTATCTGTAAAGTTTTTTTTAGATTATCTTAATCAATTTTTGTTTTTTAAATATATGTTTAAAAATATAATATATAATTTTTATAAATTAATAAAAAATTGAGTTATAAAATTAAAAAAAAATTTTTTTTTAATTAAAACTTCTTAACATTTATTTAAATTTAACAATTGATATATTATTTAAAACAAATTGAATAAGGATCAAATTGTTTAATTTTAATAACTCGTTATTGAGTTATTGAAATTATTAAAATTTGTTAAAATATTTGTAACTTAATAATTAGCAATTCCAATTAAATTAATTAATTTTATTTTAATTCTTTGTAATTGCAACTTTTAAATAATATATTATTTATTAAATTTGAATAAATATTGAAGAGTTTTTAATTAAAAGAAAAATAAAATTATTCAATAATTAAATAATAAACAATTTAAATAATTAATAAAGAATATTATAAAAATATATATTAAAATTTTTTTACATTTTCAAGTTAACAATAATATTATTAAAATTTGTAAGTACAATTAATAAGATACGATTTTTTAAAAAATAATTAAAATAAAAACAAATATTTTAAAAATATTAAATAAATAATGGAAAAAAATTATTTTTTATTTTAATAAGTTTTATAATTTCAAAAAAAAAAAAAAAAAAATTTTTTTTTTTTTTGATTTTTTTTCTTGAAAATATTTTTTAATCGGTTTTAATAAAAATATAAGGAATTTACCAATTTAAAGAATAAAATTCTTTTCAAATATAATTAGAGAGACAATAAAAAGAAGTTCGTTAAAACTTGCTATTATTGATTTTAATATAATGATAAGTTTTTAACAACTGTTTATTGTAAATTAAAAACAAAACATAATTAAGCAAATCATTGTTAATTGATTTATAATGACTTATCTTGTTTCAAACATTTTATATATTTAAAATTTTAAAATTTTGGTTTAACGAAAATTTCGAAATTAATGTTACAAAAAATGATAATATCTTCAATTATAGCCTTTATGAACCAATGATTCTTGTAATTACTGCTAAAAATTTTAATTTATAATTTTCAGGCCTTTGAATAAGCAAGTTTCTTATGGTCAATAAGTAAATATACAATCTTGATGTTGTAGGGCGGCGGATCATGGTTAAAAAAAGCAAGCACACAATCTTACAAACTAAAATCGAAACATGCAAAATAAATAAATAAACAAATAAAGGTTATTATAGAAGAAAAAAGTTCACGAGTGAAAAAATCACACATTTTGTTAATTACCCGGTAACTCTATAAATATTAGTATTAAAGCAAGTAATCTCTTACGATACAAGTATAATATGCTGTATGTAAAGATTGAAAAGGTGAATAGCCAATTTCGTTCGTTCATTTATACTTAGAAAAGCTGTTACGATATTGGAAAAAAAATAACAACCGGATTTCGAGAAACTAGTTGTATTTTTTTTTAAAATTTATTTAAAAACAAGGTTGTATGATATAGTTTTTGGGAGAAAAAAAAGTTGTCACAAAATTTCAGTTCTTTAATGGAGAGAACCTCGTGAGCTTATAAGCATTTTTAGGGAATAAAGCTTGAGCATTCTCGTAGGTCACATTCAAAAGATTAAATGTTAATCGTATAATTTACAATGACATTATAATAAATTAGTATCTAGATTACAATAATTTCTCTACCTAAGGCTCTAATAAACAAACAAGATATTAGGGAATAAAATAATCCAGATAGGTTTAAATTAAATTACTCTATGATCAATGAACATCTAGGATCCATTAACAATTTTTTCAATGATCTAAAGAAGAGTGATGTTAGAAGGATGATTGGTACTACTAGAAATCGTCGTCGCAAACCTACCGAATTCTCCAATGGTAAAGATTCTTCTGCGCACCTTCTAAATGCACTCGATGCCAATTCCTGCAACATTGTATTCATCACCCTATGTTTATCATTATGCGCAAATATTTTATAAAAAAAAAAAAAAGATCGATTATTGATTGGTTAATAAAAACGCGTATTGAAGAATAAATCACCTTTCGTCCTCAACGAATTTCCATAATTTAACACGCATATATTCAGAGTCAATTTGAATTTGTTGAAACACCTGGTTTGTTAATGTATGCATCCTAATGGTCTCGATCCATGTCTAAGCATGAAAATTGAAAATGATCATATCCGTCAGCTCAATTTTTCATCAGTCACAAACGCATCAACATTTTATCGATCATCGAACATACTTTTAACAAGATCTTCACCACACCCATGATAATTCCAAATTTGCTAAATTCCACAACCCCATACACCTCAATTCTATCTGAAAATAATTTGTCGATATGCGACATCAAATTTACTTGACTGGCAAATGGATTTGGCGACGCTTTAACTTGACCCGAATTTACTGACGAATAAGAAGAATTTGAGTGCGAGTATGGAGGTTTCAGGAACGCATTATTGCCCGAGGATGCTTCACCCGTGGAACGCACGACGGACGACGGATCTAGATGCGTCGACTGTGCATTATCCGGCTGCGCATCTTATTTTTAGATTAGATAGAAATGTTTATCAACGCAAATGAATGCACACGTAACCATCTTTTTACCCTACCCTAATTAACAGCGCAATGACGAATTTACCTAAATTTTCGTTAACGTTCTCATCTTCCTCATCGTGAGGTCCATATAACATCACTGCTTCCTTTTCAATATATGTCAGCTCGGAGATAATGTTCACCCATATTTCCGATACTTTACTAGGTTGTGATGCCGTCGATACTTTATCATCGACCTCATTCGAATTTTGAAGTTCCGAGCGATTCGATGAATAAAGAACTCGAATGCTCTTAGATAGTTTGTTTCCCACGATTTCTACATAACGTTCCAAGGTTCTCTGTGAAGAATCAAGAAAGGAATTTTGATTTATAGATGCATTCATATATGTAGTCAGTGGGCATCGCTTTGAAGACTTGCCTGAGCGACGTCTTTGCAAAGTCCAACGACCTCCCTAACATCTTGGGCCATCTCTTTGGCAACGATATGTTTCTCGTCATATCCGCCATAAATACCCGAGACTAGTATATTATTATTACCATCACGTCGAGGATATAACCTATCAGAATATGAAGTGTACACCTGGGCAACAAAAATTTCTCCAAAATCTAATAACATCCGTGACATCACTAGTGTCACGATTACTGGGGGTGGCGAAGGTTGCTGGTTTGGAGGTTGCGGAATTTTTGGAGACACAAATTTCTTATTTGGTTAAGATCAAACAAATGAGTTAATGTGATGCGGTAAAGTTTCCGAAGGTCGACTCTCTAAAACCATGACAATCACGTACAATCATAGACTTTACAAGCGAATGCCAAAAATTTCGAAATTGATTTTTAAATAATTCCAAAAGACTTTCGACCCCATTTTTACTTTGCAACATTGGGACCTCGGTCTTGATACATTCCTATATATATATATATATATATATTAAAAAAAAAAAAAAGGTTATCATCATTCAGCAGAATACCCGCTATTTGGAAAATACCTCTATTATCCTCAAACAATCGGTCGTCAAATAATTAGTAAGCCTTGTTACGGCGTTCATCATGAAATTATGCAAATCATTGAACCGATTTTGCGATGAAGTTGATGATGATGATGTTTGTGAATTTTGTTGCGCCGAAAATTGGATGAATTCCCCTGCGAGGCGTAAATAAATAAAGTTAGCGGTGCCTAATTGAGTAACGTGTATGTGATCAGTTCTTCGTTCGATTGAAACAAATACCTATCAACAATTCTTCGGCATTTCCAAACAGCTTCCTTCCAATATTTATTTTCCAAACTTCGATTATTCCCTTGACCCTCTCATCCAATTTACCAATCGAACAAAGACTATGACAAGATAGAACTGCGAAATAAAGTTCGTTCAATAGTTGCAAGTGATTTTCAGGGTGAAAAACCGAAATATCGTCCTGGAACAAGGTCATCTTAGAATGCTGAATTTCTGGTGTAGTACACATTCAATAACATGTTTGACAAAAAATATTCTTTTTTTTTTTTTTTTTTTACCGGAAACTCCAATAATCCGTCTATTATTTTCAAATATTCTGATATCGTTGCGTCATAAAACTCTATGAAATCCTTTCTAACAACTTCCTTGACCTTAAATGACACGAGATTACAACATGTACACGTGATGTTCACCAGTCATTCCAACATTCCCTACCTTCTCATCCACATTCGCACATGCGTATTTTAGCATATCGTGATTTCTTGGTGACCTCGCAGGAGATTTTCCCGGCGATTTGGAATCCTTGATGTCCCTTGGCGGCAGCAGAAAGAACGAATTGAAAGCATCAACAAACCTGCTGAATTCTTTCAAAAAAGTTTCATTTAAATATACGAGTTTTTGTTTGGATAGGTTCTGAGGATGCATTTCTACGGGCTGATCATTCAGGTCGTTTTCTTCCGCACGCTGCTCTTGACGGAATTCCGACATCTTGTCAATTGTAGCCACCAGAAGTTTGGCAAAGAAATTTGATTGACTAGAATAGAAGATAAGGCGTGAATTAATGACCTACAGATTCGGGATGTTGAATGAACGGCCCGATTTGCGAAAAAAAAAAAAAAAGAAAAGAAAAGAAAAAAATTTGGATTCCTACAGGTCAAGGTATTCTTTGGCCAACACTTCGGGAGGCTCTTTCAATGTGATTAGTAATCCCACGCAATCTGTTATTTCAGATCCACTTGCCTACGGCGAGGATAATCGATTGTCAATGAAATATCGACATTGTGAGAGTGGAGATCCATAGCAATATGAAATAGACAATTTACATCCTCTTTGGTCATATTCTCCTTGATGCTCCTCGTCACCTTATCCATGATTTCTTTACACTCCATTTCAATTGAGTTAAAAACCGACAAACTCCTATAATGCTCCAAAAGTTTTGATGTCTTTGCGTAATATCTTACGGCCTGCGCATAAGATTTTTGATCCAGGCAAAGTTTCAACCTTGTCGGCAATTCAAAGATGAATTGTATCTTTGTAGAAATTGACGAATTTCCTTAGATTTCTTTTTTCAGTTTCACTGGTAATCAATTAAAACCCATTTCGGCGCAAAACATTACTTTTTTCAATAGGTCATGAACTCCGGTCAACTGACGAATCTTTTCACGCCCTGACCCTAGGGCAGTGTTCACCGATGTGGTAACGTCGGAAATGTTTGCCATGCTTTTCGAGAGTTGCTCCATCTCAGATTCCATGCTTTCAACATTGCTCTTCATCTAAATGAAAGAATAGAATCAAAGCCTTCGTTCAATCCATCAGAATTGGCCTAACCTGAATCACGAGGGCAGTGGACAATTTATTTAGCACACCTTTCTTATGGTATCGGTGGCACTAATGAATTTATTATAATTCTCGTAGACCAGGGTTTTCATGTCACCATCAAGCTGCCTAATTTCTGGCGAATTCGGTCAAGGTCCGTAATTAGAAAAGGAGACATTTCGGCACACGATCCATCCCTCCCTCCCCTCGTGCGCACACATATTACTGCATATACATGGATCTCAATTGTCCCAATTAAAACCGACCTGTGCTTAGATCATTGTCTCTCTGCATTAACTCGTAAAGGTGCCTTTCAGCAAGTAAGCTGTTGAAATATTGATCCGCCTCGAAAGCGGAATTATCTACATCCAAAATTTGAATGATGGGAGATTCAGATGCCGAGCATGGAACTCAAAGATTCAAAATCACCCAATACACCAACCAATATCCAACGGATCAGCTTTTTTGCCGTCTGGACCTAATCCATAATAATTTCTTAGCAAATTTTTCGCTCTACCTTTGCGAGGTAAGGTGAGCGTTATCGGCACGGTCGCATTCAGCGCTTGAGCAAAAGATGCTGTGGGCTGAGCACTATTCGATGGTGTACTCGGAGTCTTTTGTGTTTTTGATGACATGCTTCTTCCTCTGGAAAAAGTTGAAAAATCCGGACTAAATACAAATTTCCAGGTGTCCGTGTTACGTACTTGATTTCCCATTCGGGATATGATCATCATATGAATGTGCAAGCACGCGAACCTATCACAGCATGAGTTTAATGAATGACGCGCTAACCACGTGATTAATGTTGTCACCAATGGTTCTGCTAATAGACATGCGCGCACAAAAGACCGCGCCAGAATGTGTGCATTCACGGTGATGTAAATAAATTGATGACTGACATGCACTCGCTGAGCGCTTGAAAGGAAGGTGGAAGTTTGAGGGTGAAATCCCTTCCCATTTTAATTCTCTATCATTATACATTCGGTCAAACTGAGACATCATCCTGTGATGTTGAAAGCATGCGGTAGGACATATCCCATTGGGCTCCCATTTCTCCGGGAATCGACCGAAGTCGAACCACATGGTATGAGAACGAGGAAAAGGAAGAGAATAAAGACTCGGGTTTATTCAGAGTTGACTATAAACATAAACAACTTCTGTTACACAATCCATAATTGAATTATGTAATCATGTATATACTGTATATTTATGTTATATAAGGTCGATGATCGTAAAATTGTTATAATGTGATGGAATTTAAAACTGAGGTTGCCACATTTTTCATAATCTCGCCTTCCTCCCTTTCCTATCAGCTGCATTTAATTCCTTATTTTTTACATTCTCTAAAAATTCGTCTAGGTATTCATGAAGCTGCTGGGGTTTCTCTATCATTACCCAATGGCCCGCGTCTTCGATATGCTATCAAAGGAGATTGTTGCGTGGTGAATGACATGACGCTTGGCACGTAGAAATGATACGAGATTGAATAGGTCGATTCACCTTGACAGTTAGGTCCTTACAAAATTTATGCATATTATTTGACATGCTGGGAGGTATGTGCAAATCTTTGCCAACAGTGATCTAAATGAAATTGAGTGCATTTCGTATTTTCGAGTCTTATTTTTATGACTACCAACTACTATGGGAGATATGATAAATACCATAAGAGCTTGATTGTGTATCTGCTTTCTGGCACCTAAACGAATGTTCAGAGCGATGCACAGTAAGCAAGCATGGAACTTGCGCACGGAAACTTTCGGGGAGAAATCTCTCACCTTTCTCATCCTGATAATTAACCTTTCTCGTCTTATACCAATTTAGACCACCGTGAAAGCCATGATTCTTGTACTGGGCTGCATAGTAATCTAATTCCTTTGTTGTTGCACAAAATCATCAATTTACTTATTTTGTTCGTTTATTTGTTTTATTGTTTACTATCTCGCTTATCCGACAGATGCAGTAGCACGAGTTGACTTCGACGTCATACCTGCTGACTGATCAAAGGACTCCTTTGCAAACCATCGACGAGATTTCCCATCATATTTTTTCCATCAAACAGTTGAACATAGTCTTCTGGTTGCGAAGAGCGAAATACGGCCTTGAGATAAGCTTCCGACTATCATATCATAGATTGGGATGAACGTTAGGCGTCTGAAAAACCCACCCAAACAAACAAAGTCACACAAAAAGAAAGACTTTTGAACATTGCTGTCTAATTCGATCTCGGCCTTCGGGTGCGACAAATAAACTTGGTATTGCAGATTCGGAAGAATTTCTGCCACTGATTCGAGTGCAATATAATTCTCGTTTGGGGGCGTGTAAGGGGTGCAAATGCTGCAAGGAAAATCTCACGTTAACTTCGAGCTCCACGAAAAATCAAATCGTGAATCGCGACGACCTTCACCTAACCACAGCCTTAACCCGTTCCGGATGATGAATGCACATTCGCCATGCCAAGAAACCGCCCCTTGAAGAAATTTGGACGGACATGAATATCGTTAGCTTAGTGTCCCAGACAGGTTCATCATCATGGTATTATTTCTTTAGTGTACCAGTCATGTCCGATAAATATTGAACTCTTGATTTTCAACTGGCTCATCAATTCCGTTAAATCCTTGCAAACATTCTTGAATCCATATATGTGCAAATCATTGGGCGGGCACTTTGGAGCCTCCTGGAAATATTTTTGCAAGATTAGTTTTCCTTATGAGGTGACGACCGAAAAAAAAAAAAAAACAAGTGATAAAAACGATGCGCACCGTTTGACCATAGCCACGAAGATCGGGAACTATCACTCTATATCCTTTGGACACCAAATGAGGTATCTGGTAACGCCAGCCGTACCATAAATCGGGAAATCCGTGTAAAAGAATTATACTATCGCTATCCTCTTTTCCCTCATCCACATAATCTGCGCGAAAATGATGACAATGCCGCACCGAAAATTCTCTTTAAAAACCAAATCGATGGAAGCGAAGCGAATACGATTAAAAAAGATTCATGAAAATTGCATACGATATGTGATCCCGTTAACGAAGGAAAATCTATGCTTAAAGGAATTAGGATCCAGAGGGTTCATCGCTCTGGTGGTCATCGTGAAAAAAGATGTTTTTTTTTTTTTTTATTGAAAAAAAAAATGTCGTGTTATTGATTTATATCACGCATGATGGGTGTTACGGACGTAATATACGTTTTTTTTATTGCCATCACCGACACTAAAAGATCGGAGATGCGTGTGTAGCTGATAACCATTTGTGAAACAAATATTGAGCGCCATGACCTAAATTCGTATGTACATAATTAAATTTCAAGATGAATCTGCGAGATAAAAATATTGTGCAGCCCGTTTTCCCTACTCAAGAAAGATCGTCCGATCACTGCGAAAGTTCCTTAAATTTTGTTGCATCGGACAGTTGCCGTTCATTACTTTATACTTCCACTCAATGCTATTCACCGCTGATGAACCTAGTTCTACGGTCAATGCCGATGAGCTGTTCGTCAAACACAGCATTCCCGAGTTACGGGCTTATGAGAAGAAGACTAGGTTTGCCATTGATTATTACGGCCATCTCGTGTGTCGATCGTCATTGATGAGATTTCCCTTTGCAGGTCCGATATCGAGAGGAAAAAACAGGAATTAAGATTGATGGTCGGGTAAGATACGCTTTTTATTTATTGTTTTAATGTCCACCGGACGCCTTGGAAAACACCGATTCTCACAATCTTGATCTCAAAATTGCAGTGAGCGATACCGAGATTTGACCGATGCAGCCGATAGCATTGTAAACATGCGCCATTGTGCCTTGGCAATTCAAAAAGAATTGCATCACATGCAAGACTCCTGCGACGTTGACGCTCTGAAGCGCACCGTCCGAACTCAAATCAATGAAGACAGAAAGGGAACCAAAGGTTCGCGAGTAATTCCCTTGCCATTCTATCAGTTTCGGCTATTTGATGTGTGGTTTTTTCGCCTCACTTAACCTAGATGAAAAGAAGCACCACCTGTATTCCTCAGCCGCTCAAATCAAGTTGCTCGTAGACGTTCCCGAACAAGTACGTTCGATTCACATTGAACAGATCCACACGGTCCATTTCAATTTACCATAAAGAAAAAAAAGAATTCACGTCATGTCCACGCACAGATCTGGAGATCACTCGAAAGTCACAAGTACCTCAATGCCAGCCGCTTATACCTCATAGCGAAATTGGTATACAAGAATCTTCAGGCTCGCAACGAAGATTCAACGATCAATGTGTCGGTAATGACAAATCATTTTTTATTAGATCATTTGGTTACAAAGACTTATGAGATACTTATCACCATCATGATTCACGAACGTAGGCGACCTTTCCGGTGGTTCAACGCCAGTGGGATGCTGTCAGTCATTTCAAAACACAAATTCTTCAGAAAGCGATGCAACATCTGAAGGTCACAGATCAATCGGAACAGGTGACTGACGACGTTCGATAAATATCTAGTGGTCAACGACCCTCTTTCTACCCTCGTTCACTCATCCCCTTGAATTTTCACCGGTTCAAGAGTTTAGCCGAGACCCTGTGCTCCATAATGCTACTCGATGATGTGACCATGAGAGACGTCTTTCGCATGTGCATCGACACGAGAACCATGTCCCTATTACAACTTCTTCAAACTTTCGGTAACAATGACACTAGATCGTTGACAAAAAAATTCAAAGAGATGATAGGTATCGTGAGGAGCACTGTTTATCATGTTGGAATGATATTCATGAGGGCGGGAGAAGAAATGTCGGTGCTGGAGTCCTATCTCCATCAAATACAACAAGGATTTACGGTTCACGAGGACACGATTATAACATCGCCTTCTATGATGTCGTCTCGTGATCCAAAGGCTTCACTTACCCGCCTCTATTCTCCGTCGACCAACATACACTTGCTCATACGTTACCTCCCCGAATCCATACAAACTTTTACCCCTTTCTTGCACACGTCCGGCGCCCGTGGGCAATTTTCCCAAGAGGACATCACTTTGAGGATGAATCTATGGATCGAACATATCGCCGAGGAATTTCAAGGGAGACTCGGTGATGTGTTGTCAGGAGTAAATAGTGCAAGCAGATTGAACGAACTGCGTGAGAATATTTGGGAGGTCCTGAAGAATGATGAGAATATCCGGGAAGACGATCAATCCGTGACGAAAAAACACCCCAGCAGAATTCACCGGACCAGCTTGGGTTTCATATTGCAAATACAGAAAACCGAATGGTCTTGGAATTATGTTAGTTTTCTAATAAGTTTTCTTTTCCTTTTTTTTTTTTTTGCCTTCCGACCGCCAATATTGGAGAAAGTGAATTTTTTAAAATACGATTTTAGGTTTGTAACCTTGTCTTCAACAAATTTTTCTCCATTTGGCACAACTTACTGCGTAAAGGTTTTAACACGAGATTCCGGGATATTGTGTTGACGTCTTTTGACGAATTATCAAAACAACCAGAGACGTTGATAAAAACACGGTTGCCTGCTCTGGATGACCCCAACAACGAAGGTAATATATATTCCCAACGTGAAAATGACTTCAGATCGTAATCTTATTAATTAGATTGTTAACGCCAGAGCGTCATCTTGGAAATTTCATTTGGAAATACGGGTCGGTGTCGTTTAATTCCAAGATTCAAGATACCCCGCTCTCGGTCTTCAAAAGTCGCATAAGATGCCTTGTGTCCGCGCAAACATCTTTTGTAGGCGATGTAATGTTGGCGTTCGATAAGAACTTGAAAGAGATCAAGGATGACTTGGAACCCATCTTTTCCTCGTTGAAAAATAATAAAACGGATGACCCGTTTTACCGAAAATTCTCTGACGACAAGTCATCCGATGCCACTAGGTATCCGAATGCACCATTCGGTTAACTCGTGCTCAATTTGTGACGCGCGCTAAATCTGTCTAATTTGAATAGTGATGCGGAAGAGTTATTCCATTTCTTTCAAGACGCCCTGATCAAATATGTCACATTGTATCGGAATAAGCTACTTGATCTGTTAGAAGAGGTGAATGAGAATAGCGGTGATCAAGATGTAAGCAATGGTATGCCAACATATGCTACTTGATTTGATCGAGACAACCTCAAAGTTTTCAATTTCTCATGAGCAAATTTCACTGCTCTTAAGCCAAGCGTCTTCTCATTGGCCGGATCGCGCATGCGATCGCGAATGATACCGTTGAATTGCCGATGCTTTTGCAGGCAACAGTTGATCGCGAGAAGCCGGATCGATATAGTAGTTTCCTCTCATCACCAGGTGTTGTACGGAAATATCTGCGATGAAGGTTTTACATACGAAATTAACGCTCATTTTCTTGACTTTCAATATAGAACCACGTTTGGTCTCGTTGCGAGAGATGCTGACTCAAATCTATTTCACGGCTCACGGCCCATGGATTCAATATGTCACAAAGAATGCACAGGATGCCATGTCCAGTATGCTGAATAGTTCTCTTTGGGGTGAAGCAAATGTGCAAACATTGGTATGGGAAGGTTAGTGAACAAAGTAAAAGTGTGTACGGACGAAGGCTTGATAGCAATTTAACGGAGCATCTCTTCATTCAGAGGTAGCCATGCAACCGATAGAAGGTGAAGCAGAAGAAAAGATCAATTTACCGTCACAACCGTCCGGCGCGGTAACAAAGTGTTTGTTTGGTGTTTGTCAGGAAATCAATCGTATCGGTAGTCCTACATTACATGAGGTGTTATTTTTTTGCAAACATTTATCACCTTTTTTTTTTTTTTGAACATTTCGTTCACATTAATTATCCTCTACGCTTGTTTCGCCTTTAATTTCAACAGAGTGTTATCAAAGACCTTGTCACCCAAATATTTGCCAAGGTCATCGAAATTTACAGTAAATTTACATCCAGCGAGGACCAACTTGCCAATGTTTCCGAGAAAGGAGCTGTTCAGATGCTGTATGATGTGAAGTTTTTGAAAAAAGTTTTCGAGCCATGCTGGTCGCTGGGGTCGAATCTCACTGATGAGAATGAAATACGCGAGCACCAGAAAAAGGAGCAAACGATGAATCAAATTATGAATTCTATTCGAGACAAGGTTTTTTTTTTTTTTTAACATTCTTTATCTCTTCTCTCAAGTTCTAGACTTTTCCCCGAAGTATAAACTGAAGGTTACATACGCACGTCTATTTTTCATCCTTTAGATTGACCCGATTGATCTAACAATCTTCGAGCCCCACTTAAACAAGAATGTCGAGAGACATTATGCTCGTAGTTCCATCATACTGGGATTGATACTTCAGTTGAATGCAGGTGTTACAGATATGTGAGTGTTCCTTAGGCGACTTTCAAATTACCCGATCAAAAAAAAAAAAAACTAATGTACACCTTCATTTCACCGCAGGAGACGGAAAGGAGTTGCATTACAAGATTATCACAATACAATGGCGATTGCACCTCAAGCAGCCAGGTTTACCTTATTACCCATTCGCCATAAGATAGGTCAAAGAAACAAATGATGGGTGTAGAGAGGGATTCTATGTTAATGTTTTACTTCACACGGAAGTTTAAAGCCACAAATAATAGACGCGTGTTTGATAATCTGGTCGATTAATCAAACCACGCAGTAAACAATGCATTTTTGCACATTCGCTTTTACACTCTTTGCATATCGACCTCCGAATTATAAAGTACTATAAATTTCATGATCCCATTTTGGGTACAGTTTATTGGCACCGGCTGTTAATTTTGCAACATTCGGTCAAGAAAAAGACGCTGCAACTTCTAATTTCGCGATAATGAATATACTGTTAATCAAAAAAAAAAAAAAAAAAGAATAAGGTAATAAACTACATTTCGTCATTTAATTGGATTTACGAAAGTCTATGCGGTTACATGCAATAAGTGATAGTTTCTATTATGTTTCGTGATAGATTATTAAATGCGTCCTTATCTTTCCCTTGATTACTCTCTTAGAATATAGTAATTGCGATGCAATATTATTTCATGCCACAGTGACGGCCCCTCTAGATCTATGGTCACAAATTCCAATTCTTCATAAGCATCTGTCTGTCGATTGGTACGTCGCCTTCTTCTCATAAATACTCTTCCGGTCGTGCTCAAATTGATTAATTCAATCGTTGTTTTTTTTACGTGCAACACAGAACGGATATTGTTTTTTCCCGAAATCTTATTAAACCATGACTCCTTTCGGTAGTTCTGTATAAATCGAAGGGCGTGCCATAACAACCTCCGAATATAATAAGGCAGGATTGAATTATTATTTGAAAAAGGGCCCGCCAGCTTAAAACGTACTGGATGTAAACAATGCAACTGTTAATTGATGGGATTGTCGGTTGTTTTACCATCCGTGTTTGCACGTACTTACGTGCGTACACTTAATAAGTCGGATAGATACCTTTGATAATGCACGGCATGATGCAATACACTCATTACAAAGGATAAAATTATTGCTATCGGTCTATTTTTTTGTGAGCCCCTTCTGTACGAGTGGATTTTATATGACCTTCGTAATTGCAGGTGGGACATGGAATTACTAAAAGAAATGCATGTCGGCTGCGTGAATTCAATATAAGAAATCATCATCAATTCCACGTTGCATGCGAATAGTTCAAGCACAAAGATTGGTCCAAGGGATCTTCTATAAGCACAGTTCCGAATGACTTCGGTCGTAAGTCTAATTAACAGCAACGGAATCTGACGGGGAGCTGCACACACTTAGTAATAAGGAGCTGCTTTGGCGTCATGGAGATAAAATCAATCAGTTACACACACAAGCAATCGATTACGGTTCGGGGACATGTGAATATAAATAATTTATGCCATTTTATTCAAATCTCCTCTCATGTGAACGAGGAATTTTGCTCTGGATGTCGTTTAATCTATGATTTCAATTACTGCAAAGAGAATGCCAAGAAATTGTGTACAGTTTATGGAACATGAAGTGTCACCTTGAAATAGGAGACCATTACGTGGCATGGAATAATATGGGTGGGTGTGGGATGCACCAAAGATTATTATTATTTTTTTTTTTTAAAAAACTTTTGGCGGTCGCTTTGTGTATATACTGTACATACGTATAATCACGATTAGATGTAATTTATAAGTCCTAATATAAACGAGATTCAAGTCATATTGCAAACACAATCTATGTGAATCAAAACAACCTCCACGTGCGCGGAAAATCCCGGCGTCACCTGAAGAACGAACTAAGAATCTCATCCATCGGTTCAAAGAAATTGTGTCGTGGATGAGGAACAAAGACCGAGAATGAATTGTATTTGACACTCCACATTATTTGAAAAGTCAACTCAACTTTAAATCACCGTACATTCCCACCAGTCATCCGTAATTAGTAGTTCCGTTCTTGATTTCATTAACGATGCACGACCGTATGGATCTCTCTTGTGGGAATGAATGCGTGAGCACGCAATGCCAACAATCATGCAAATGTGACGATAGATACGTGTACACGGTCTGATCCAGACGGAATGAACACATACATACTGTATCTCGATGTCAAAGTCTTTTCTACGATTGTGTGCATTCTTAGATAATTAAATTGATCAGACAATCCCGAATGTTTATTTTTCCCACCATCACGCGTGCGTCTCTTTTGGACTCCGCAATAAAAACGAAATCACAAAAATGAATCACGTGGTTTCTCGCTTAACCAAAGTGTCTATCGCTTTTACCATAACTTTAACTATATACATTTACTGCCAACTATCTAAAAAGTCTTTCTTTTTGCAGCTTCCACCAATAAGAGATGTTCATTGTTTGAGTGTCTGATTCCTTCTCACATGAAGCTCTTTAAAATCTCAATATCTAGCTTTGAATCCACCCTGCCAGTATAGATATAGTACAAGATCCTCTTGAAGGTCTTGTAATCGACATCGCGAATGTGATAAAAGCTGATATCTTGATTTTGCGACTGTTGGGACTTGTTGTTTTCAACGATCATCTTAAAGGGGTCAGAGGAAAAGCGGTTTATTTAATGTTCTCTCTTTGTGACTCGGAAGAATACGAATAGCGAAGGACTTACTTTGTCAAGTTCATTGCATTCTAACTGTTCATTAACAGAAACCCAATTATTCTCCCTCAACTCGACAATATTCTATGCACCAATTAAAATGTTAGCATTCGTGGTAGGGATAAACACGAAAACAAATGAGAAAATAAACGTAGCCAGAATTTACCATCAACTTGGAACGTAAAGCTTCATTCAATTGCGGATGTTGCGCAAAAAAGATTATCCTTTCGAAATACGCGTCCATGTGAGCTTTGGCCTTTTCGTGGTCCATAAATTTACCCACCGTTCTCAATATTTCGCACAACAATTCAATCTGATCGAAATACGGACATGTCTTGTTTAAACAATGCTTGACGCATCTATGCATCATTGACTCGGTGACTATGTTACACTTAAACAATTCGGTAAAGAATCTCGCGAGGCCGATCCAACGTCTTCTCTCCTTAAGTCCTAAAAAGTGCTCGTTTGTCGTCGCGTCGGTGGACTCCCCATTCTCATCTCGTTTAATGTAAAAATCGACATTGCATCCCTTCTCAAATTCAAGTTGACATTTGGTGTACAAACACTTTAAAAACAAGTTGCGTCCTCTTGCCACCGTACCGTCCGACATCTTGACATTCCTATCGGCAATGCTCTGATCAATCCCATTCATCAAATTCCTACAAAGGTATGCATACAGATGGCTGTAATTGGAACATTGGCAGGCGTGATCAAAGATGATGGCGATGACGGTCCTCAGGGTGTGCCCATCATTTTCATCCTTCGACAGGTTGACAAAATCGGTTATCCGTTTGGTAATGTGATCCAAATTACTCCACAATAATTTGTTCAATAATCCAGTGATCTTGCGTCGAATTTTGTCAGTAGACAATTTGCCCATTCGATCCTTGACTTGTAGCGTCTCAACGATCGATGATTTATTTTCGTCGAATAACTTTTCAAAATACTTGGATCGCGATGCTAGAATAACTTTGTGCGCCCTCAACTTTCCTCTGCATTCAAATCGGAACTCGACATCACTAAATCGGTCGTTGTACAAGAAAGGTTCGAGCAGTGCCATTTCGTTGACAGGCGAATCCATTATGGTTATCTTTACGGTAATATCGATCGGCGATGAAAAATCCTGAGCAGACAAAAGAATAGACTCCGTCCGACAGAACTTGGACACTCCATAACAATTTTGACCATTTTTCTCTGCGTTATCCAAAGTGAGGTGCACGGATTTAATGGGAACATATGAATTCTGATTGAATCGTAGAATTTCCATCTTTATGATCTTGTGGCGATGAAAGATTCCCTGCGGCGCGTCTCTTCCAAATATCGGTGATGCCTGAAGGTACAACGAGACGAAACCTGGTTTCACGTATTGCCAGTTTCCATTTGGGAATAACCTGATCCTACAATCGTATCCTGTACCTTTCGTGATTTCATCTTCCAACGTGAAATTATTGCTCATCAAAAACCTTCCCCTGGGATAAAGATCAACTAATTTTCGGAAATCCCCAATGAACCAGCGGATAGACCAAGTTGGTGTTACACGTCTTTGAATCGAAACCTGCTCCTGGACTTCGCTTCCAGCACCACTGTTTTCCCAACAACACTTTTCTCGATGATTCGTTGCCCTCCAACTGCCGGAACGTGACGCCTTCGAGTAGTTTAGTTTGACCATCTTATGTGTTAAGCCGTAACTCCTTCTATTAAATGAACTGCTCGGATCGGTGATGATAAGAGAGATTTGGGTTCCTTCCGTTAGACCTCTATCGCGATGGAAACAAAGAAAAGGACAAAATGAAACAAGCGATCAACATCTACATTCGTACTGCCTTTTTTTTTTTTTTTTTTTTTTTTTTTACTCAGGAATGATGTCATTGCTCACTGCGTTTACGACACACACGAGGTTCGGTTACGCAACAGATTGATGTTTAGAAGGTGCTTGAATAGAAAAAAATTTTATTAATACCTCATCAGCACAAGAACAAAACATTTGTTGCGGAATCTGGTGTGCGTGTTGGTTTGTTGCGCGTAGAATAATTTCTGGAATATTCTTACTTGTTATGATGCCACAATATCATCCAATATGGTAGCAATATCGGGCATACCTGTGCAGTTCACCGATAATAAGGCAAAAAAAATGTTTCAGCTCCGCGGCTCTTATTACATCAACTAAACAGAGATAACACGATGCGGCGACAGAATGCTGCACTCGACAACTCATTCCATGCATTGAATTGTAATATAAATGTTTTATCATATAATGATAGATCAAAGATATATGTTAAAAATCATGCATCTTTCATAAGCTGTCATGATCACGAACGTTTCATAATAATTCGCCAGCTGGCCTCTTTATCGCGCAATACGTACGGTACGCGGTATGATATCATCAATCAAATCCTTAAAGTCAACCGAAATAATGTTCACGTGATAGCGTTCAAGAAAATAAAAACACCTTACGTACTTAATTCCTGATTAGACCTCATCTCTATGCAAGTTTCGTGCAGGCTACTAAACTGGCGCTTGAGAGATCATTGCTGCATATTAATGTATACGGTTTGTCAGGAAATGCCGAATCCAGTACTATTGATATATTCTTATGGCAAAGCTATCCTGGTATGAGACTCGGGTAGTGGCAGTGGTAGGTAATACAGGAATTTTTGTGTATCCGCTGCACGGCACAGCAAATCTTGTAAATGGCGCCACCTTTCTAACTTTCTCAAAAGTTATCATTGTCCGCGGCGTAACACTCGTATCGTATCCTGATATGAAAGGCTGTGTCCGGGATCCAACACCCTTGCCATCCTGAGAATACGAAGATGGATATTTTAACAAAAACTTTTTTGACTCTGATTAATAGTCACTGTTGTACGTTATAAAATGTTTTGCTAAAGTTAAATCTCTACCTAATTTACTCATTTCTATTTATATTTTTCTAAAACTTTAAGTATAACATTGAGAATGATTTATTGCTCCGTTAGTAGTTTGGATAAAGACCCTTTCTGCTGCTAATATTATTGCCAATAAATCACTATTATAGTTTTTTAAAAAAATTAATCTATTTAAATTAAATTAAATTAATTAATTTTTTTTTTCTATTAGTTTAGTTATATGTGTTTTATTAGATATGATATAGATTATATTATTTACAGTATTGCTAAAGCCAAATCACTAACTAACTTATTTACCTTAATTTGGTTTCAAATTTTAGGTACATCTTTAGAAATGATTTATCACTTTTTTTATAGTTGAAATTAATACCCTTCTATTATTAATATCATTACCTGCTGTTCATTACTACAAATCACTAACTGAAGTTTTAATTAAACTTAAAATCTAACTATTTTATTTTATTTTTGACATATATTATTATTATTTTAGTAAGATCTCTATCTAGATATCTTTTTATATTATTTCTTTTCTTTTACTTGTTTTTATGTTTTTTGTTATATAGAACTTTAAAAACTTTTCATTTATTTTTTCAGGAGATTTCTTGAATCTTCTCTTATATTATGCTTTTATATTTCTTGTCTTATACTTATTTTCTAAAGTGATTCAGAACTTTTTTTTTATAGTAAAGTATTTGTTTTCTAACTATAATTTCAATTTTTCTTTCTTTATATTTTAGTTCTCAAGTTTCTATTACTAGATTTTTTTCAACTGGTTTTATAAGAAAGTTAATTGTTTTTGAACTATTTTTGAATATTTTTATTATAAGCTTTATTATTCATATTTCTATTTCCTTTAGTTTCTCATTATTATTTATCAAGATATTACTATAGTCTTATTAATCTTTTTTTTTATTTTTGTCTTACTCTATAGAATTTTTAATATATTATATCTATTTTTTTAAAATTTCTTGACTTTATTTTTATAGACTAAATATTCTATAAAATATTTTGTTATTTTTTTTTTTTTTTTGATTCTTATATACAATATAATTGCTATTTTTATATAGATTTAATTTTTTTATTCTTAGCTTAATTATTATAAGCAATCTATTGTTAATTACTTGATCAATAAACTTTTAAAAAATATATTTCATACGTATTCCTTTTTTAATGTTTTTTATACTATATCTTACATGTAATTTTAATAGTTTGCTATTTAAAAATTTTATTTATTTTTAATTTGATTTTATTGTATTCAATAATATATTATTATTTTATTATTTATTTTTTTTTATGAATTGTTATATAAAACTATTTAATATTATATTTAAAAAAAAAAAAAATCTTTTCATTGATCCTCAAAATTTTAGAAAATTTTCTTTTATTGTAATTTTCTAAAGACAAAACCTTCTCACAAGAAACCATTCCAAGGAAAGATAACAATAGCAACAACTTTCCTCCTTATAATATACACTTGACTCCTGACAACAAGAAAGGAACAACACTAATCAATAACAATATCTTTATACTTTTGTTTTGCTTAAGAAAAAAGAGAAAACAAGGACAAACTGATTCACAGTAGGCTTCTTGAAATCCAACATCAACTTCACAGAACTCTTAGTCAGACCAGTGTAGTTTAACACCTTTTTAGGTACTAAGAAAGGTTTCAGAAGCAATAATCCAAACCAATAAATCAATTCAAAGTCAGGGCTCCAAAAATCCAGAAGAATGCACTGATTTCTTGGGTCAAATAGTAAAAATCAATAGTAAACAATCACAACAACTGATCTATCAAACTTATATTACACAAACACAAATAGATAAAAGTGAATATAATCTAGTCATGATGAAACAACAAACTTAAAATACATTGTTAACCTATCCAATTTACTACTTTTGAATCAGAAGAGCAGAGAACTGATACAGGGAAACACCAAGTTAGACTTCTAATATAATATGCAAAAGTTCCTAATTTGGATAATAATAAATAAAGAGGTTCATCATTAGTAATTTAGGCAGGAGAGACAGGACAATAATTTTGGATTAAAGGTAATTTTAGTGTTAGATAAATCCTGAGGAGTCATTAGAGGGAGAATTTCCTTCTTTAAATATATAATTGAGTTATATGATATTTGAGAATATAAACTAAGATAAGTAATAATAATAATTATACTATCAGTTTTACTGGACTATTAAGCTATGTTATTTTGAACAGAACTTAAGTATTCTTCAAAAATAATAGTTACATATAATAAGTTAGGACTACAGAATATTCTAGAATACTTTATGCTAAATTTGCTAATAGCAAAATTGACTATCAATATTCTAGAAGTGTTCTAGAAAATCT
Organism: Acaulospora colombiana; assembly: GCA_910592055.1. NCBI lineage: Eukaryota > Fungi > Glomeromycota > Glomeromycetes > Diversisporales > Acaulosporaceae > Acaulospora > Acaulospora colombiana. Next base: position 21,978 of record CAJVPT010000094.1, read on the forward strand.
TTACTTTCAGATGACCAAAAAGATCGTGATATGTTAATCTGAGGTACTGGGATTATCCTTGGTACTAGGGAGATTATATAGCAAAATTTTATAGTTCAATAATTCTCTCAATTAATTTGCGAGTTCCACAAGTTAAGTATTAATTAGGAATTAGAATTCAACAACTATTATCTTGTAGATATTTCTAAGGATTGTTTTTCTTGTTCTCATGATTTGTTATATCCCTATCTTCTCAAAAAGATAATAGGTCCTAATACAAACTTGTTTGTAATATGCAGATACTTGATTACACAAATAACCATACTAATAACGATTTACCACTTGATCTAATAATTCTCCTAATAGATAAGCATGCACCAAGGTCATTTGTTGATTTTTGGTCCTTGTTACCCTTTGTAGATATCTATACTTGGTTAGAACCTGTACTTCCAAAGATTGCATAATATCTGCATATAATAGGACTACATTTACATTTTTAGGAGTTGTTTCAAGAAGATCATCCATAATTTAATCAACAATAGTATTCATTTTGGAATTGTTATATGTTTTTGAAATATTGAAATAGTGTACTGGTGAATTGAAGAAAACCTTGTCTATTTATATTTATCAAAACTTGTTTTATGTTCCTGATCTTTGCATATTTGTGTGATGTATTTAAGGATCATATCTTTTGTATTTTGGGATGATATATTTCATCTATTATAAGCAAATTCATCATGTCAAGAGTTCATAAACAAAAACGTATCACTGCTACTTCCTCTTTCTCCAGGAGAACCAGAAGCTTCTAACCTATTGATAATTATGACTTGTTTTAAGAAAACCTTTTTCTCAAAGAGGAGATATAGAACTTGTATCACCAGTTTGATAGGCTCTAAGAAATCAATTTTGTTTTGTATGACAAGTATAAAAACCTTTCAGCAAACCTTCAAGACATGACTGATCACTACTATCATCTCATACATATGGAACTAAAGAGGGAGAACAATAATCTTTGCCAGCAAATTCATTCACTAAAGCAACTTTTCCAGTTGCAAGACATGGAAGCTCCTTCTCCATTGAACAGGTTTTTCTCTCATATACCCTACTAAGTCTGTTTCTTTATATATGTTTGATTACTAAGACCATGTAATAGCAGTTGTGATGCTCTCTAAGCCAGCTGAAATAGTGGTGCAATTGTTCTCTAGACTACTACTATTTCACTACACCTTTTCTCTATTCTTTTTTTAAATGCCTTCAATTCTTTTAGGTTTTCTGTTCAGGTGACTCAAATAGTTTTTATTGATTATATGATGACTCTGATAATTGATAGTCTTATAAAACTATTTGTGATTCCCATTCTTCTCAGTTAAAATACTTCTTCAAAAGATGGATATTGATAGAAGCAGCCAGTACTTTTCTGTCCAAAGTTCTCAGCTGATAGGCACTATTTGAAAGAATATTATGAATATAATAAGGTTCTTTCTATTTTGGTTTTAATTTTTCTGTGAAATGTTTGTCTCATGCAACATCATACATTAATATTTTGTCACTTATTTTGAATATTGAGCTAGATTTTTCCTTTAGTCATGATACTTTTTCTGTTTTCGTTGACTTTTCTGAATATTATGCCTGGCAGCTTCTCTTCCTTGTATAGTTCTTCTATCAGAGTAAATAGTTGTGATAGAATATCTCCTCTAATTACTTTGTGTATTTTTATAGAAGGGATTTGGAGTTTTCATCTATATACCAAGTAAAAGGGTGTCATTTTCGTGAAGAATTGTTTGGCTATTCTATAGGCAAATAATACTGGTGCAATATAGTTATCCCAATCTTCTTGCCCTTCTATTAGTTTAGCCAATGCTTCACATAAAGTTCTATTGAATCATTCTACTAGTCCATTAGTTTGGGGATAGTATAAGGTAGATAATAAATGTTGTATTTTGAATTTTTTTAATAAATTATCAACTATTTCATTTCTAAAATGAGTTTCTCAATCTGAAAGTATCTATTTTGGGTAACCATGTCTGCAAATAAGAGTTTGATATATAAATTCAGCCACTCGTTTTCCTGTTGCTTCTGAAATTGCCTCAGCTTCAGGCCATTTAGTAAAATAGTCTGTTGCTACCACAATATATCTGTTGCCTTTTTTCATGTATGGTAAAGGATCAACAATGTCTATTCCAATTTTTGAAAAAGGGTTTTCAACAGAAATGGGATATAAAGGACCAGGTATTCTATATTTTCCTCATCTTTAATATTTATTATATGATCTGATATAGTCTTTTATGTCTTCAAACATTTGTGACTAGAAATATTGACTTCAAACTTTTTTAAACACCTTATTAACACTTAGATGTGCACCAGTAGGATAGTTATGCAGTAGATATAGTACTGGTTTTATTTTATGTTTTTGTAAAACTTTGAGAAGTTGGTTTGCATTTTTCTTCTTCAGTCTTTTCTATAAAGTATGTTGTTTTTAATTTCGAAAAATTTGTTTTTGGATTGTAATTGTTGTTGTTGTGTTTTGTCAATATTTGATGGTAGTTTGTTGTTTTGTAAATAGTTTTTGAGGTGATAGTAATGTTGAGTATCCATATTGTTATTTGTTTGCCAGGATACTGACTATTTGAACTGTATTTTTTTTAATGTCAAATTTGAGTGATAATATTATAAATAATTAATATTGAGTTTCGAGCTTAGTGCTTATCCACCAGACAGAGTTGCATAAGTATTATGAAGAAAGATTATTAAATTCTTGTAAATATTCTTCAGAAACTTGCTTATTCTCAGGAAGTCACCAATATGTATTAATCAATTGTGGAGAGACTTCAGTCACATAATTAACTTTGTTAGGGATAATTTTACTTCATTCTGAGTTTTCTGTGTATTCAGAAGAGGTTTTTGTCACCTCTTTTTGTTTTCCCTTGCAGATACAGTCATCTTTAAATAGCCATCTATTTTTATTAAAAACTTTTTGACATTATTTGCAATAAGCATATGTATGATGATCTGATATCCTTTCATCGCAAATATTATACTATTCCAGCAATCAACCAATGGTTTTCGATTTGTCATTCTTGATCTCTTGTAAAATATTTTTGTCTTGGCAGTTCATTCTCTTTAGAGATAAACTTTATATGTAATTGATAAATATCTTGATCTAGTATAAGAATAAGAGTTTCATCCTCATACATTCAGGACATAGCATCTGTATTGTTATGCTTTTTCCCAATCCTATAGATAACAGAATAATTGTAGGGTTCCAGGTGAAGAATCCATCTTGCTTTTCTTCCTTTTAGTTCAGATGTCTTTAACCATTGTAAAGCAGAATGGTCAGTAATCAAGTAGAAATAATTTGTTTCTAGATATTGATAGAAGTATTCTACTGCCCATACAACAGCTAAAGATTCAAGTTCAGTTGCTATATAATTTTATTTTGCTCTTGTTAAACTGTGACTAGCATATATCACAGCATATTCTTTATTTTAATCATCTTTCTGGACAAGTATAGCACCAATGTCAGTTCCTGAAACATCAGTGTGGACATAAAATAATTTGAAAAAATTAGGATATCTCAAAATCGGAACAGTAATTAAACATCTTTCAAAAATTTAATGCTTTTTATTGAGCTTCTGTCCATTCAAACAATATATTCTTTTCCAGTAGTTTATTTAGAGACTTAGCAATTGTAGAAAAGTTCTTGATAAATTTTTTGTAATAGGAGGCAAGTTCTAAAAATTCTCTGACTTGTCTTACAGTGAAGGGTCATGGATAATCGTGGACCTTGTTGATATTTTTATCATCAGTTGGATTTCTTCTCGATTAATTTAATGTTCAAGGAGTTTGATATATAGCAGAAAGAAATGATATTTTTCTGAGTTTAATATTAGATTGGCTTGCCTAAGGATATCTAAAATAATATTGATATGTGTGCAATAAGTTTCAAATGTTTTGGAAAAGATAGTAATATCATCTAAATAAACTTCAACAAATTTTTCTCAGAATGGGACAAGAACTTTATTCATTAGTCTCTGAAAGGTTGCAAAGGTATTGCATAATCCAAATGATATAACATTGAACTCATAGAGTCCAAACTTTATGATAAAAGCAGTTTTCTTTTTGTTTATATCATTCATAGCTACTTGCCAATAGCCACTTGTGAAATCAAGGCAAGAGAACCATTTAACACTATTAAAAGTTTTTAGGAGATCATCTATCACTGGCATAGGATAGATATCTTTCTCTGTGACTTTATTTAACTTTCTATAGTCAACATAAAGCCATTTCTTATTAATTTTCTTTGGTACCACTACTATAGGAGAAGATCAGGTGCTAGTAGTTGGGCTGATAATTCATTTTTGCAACATATTCATGATTTTCTTCTTGATAAATTCCAACTAATTGGGAGAGGCTTTATATACTCTTTGTTTAATTGGTTTCACATTACCAGTATCAATGATATGTATTATCATATTTGTTCTTCCCAGATCACTAGTTTGTCCTTCTTTGGAAATGCTTTTAACAAAAACATCTTTATTTTCATACAAAAGGTCTTGTACAATTGCTTCTTGTTCCTTAGGTAAAACATCTATGTTTGAGGTATCAAGTTCTTCATAAAATGTTTCTGAGAGATATATAGTTGAATTTTTAGATGAAATGTCTTCTATGCATATATTAGAAGTGTATGCTTTTAATTCTTCAAGATCTTCTTCTTCTTGATATTCAATTTCATCTAAAAGCTCATCATTATTATTGAGAGGTTCCTCTATGATAGATTGAGAAAAAATATCTGTTAAATAGATAGTTCTAATATTAATACATCTTCCATTATAATAAATTTGTAAGGTTTATGTATCAAAATCTCACTTGGCCTTTATCTTTTCAAACTAGTCAGACCAAGAAAAAGAGTTTCTTCCTGGAATTCAATAACTTGTAGTTTAAAAGGAATTATTAAATCTTGAATAAAGATTTGAAGATTCGAAATTTGTCCAAGGGCTCTTGTTCTTATACCATTAGTAGTTATTATAATTGTTCTGAAGGGGGCATCTGGAGAAAGTCCAAGTTTGTTCATAAGTTTTTTGTGATGATACTTATAGTAGCTCCTGAATTCAAAATAGCAACAATTGGATTTCCTTTAATTCGTACATAGTATTTGGCAACTATTGTTCTCTTCTTTTCTTTTTCAGACTAAAAATAGTTTGCAACTTCAGTATTTTTGAGTCTTCTTAACACCTTGACCAAGTTTCTTCACTGGTTAAAATACTGTAGCATTTGAACAAATTTGTAGGATATCATCTGAAATATCATATGGATTCAAATTATTTACAATGGAATGTTGGTACCTTGTTCTAGGTCTTCTGGGGGCAGCAATGGATACTATTACAAGTTGTTGTATAGTTTTTCCTTATAATTTCATGGATTGTACTAAAATTCTTCTAGTTTGTAATTGAATTTCTTTTTGAGATTCTGATTGTTTCTATTTTTTTCTAGCTTCTCTTTTATTAGTAGAATAAGGGAATGGTCTTGCTTGTTGATCAATATAAACTTCTTCTTTTTCTTCTTCTTCATTCCATTCTTGGATAGAATATTGTTCTGTTGTTAGGTAATTAATTGGTTGATTTCTTTTAAAAGGGAGTCAATAGAATGGTAAGATTCTTTTAGAGAGACAATCCCTTGTAAGATGGACAGGTTCACCATATTTGAAATAGCAAATGATTACATTCTTTATACTGGTAAATTGCTTCTTTGTTGGAGGAAGTAGACTTCTATCTTTTCTAATCTTTTAGTTAAATTGAGTTGCATTTGTTCAAATTTTTTGATTAGTCCATCCATAGCCTTTTCTTTACTTTAGAAACTCCAGAACCTAAATTTCTTGATGCAGGAGATCTTTTATCTTCATGAATATCTTGATTTTCTTCATATTACTTAAAAAATTTGAGAGTATTAGCAACAGTTATTGGTTTCATCATTGATACAATAGGAGCAACATAAGAGTTCAATCTGCAAATAAAAAACCTAAGTTTTTGTTTGTTATTCATGGTTCCATCTATATCTGCCTTGGCCAATAACTTTTTAAAAGCAGTGTAGTAGGAGTCTATAGTTTCGTAGGAGCCTTGTTTTCTTCCTTCCAAATCTCTGATCCATTTGTTTATCCAATATTGGAAACAAAAATGGTTTAAAAGAGCTTTAATAATGGTATTATTTGCCATTGTATTATTGTCAGTATTGTTGACATTGTAATAGGTATTCCACCATTCTTCAGCTTTATCAATAAGATGAGCATTAATCATTCAATGAAGTTTTTTAACTTTTCAATTATTGACTTGGGCTGCCTTGGTAAACTTCTTGTTCCAGTCGACTGGATCTTGAGTATCATCTCCAGAGAAGGCTTCCACCTTTATAACTATACCATGGAGATTCTTATTAACTAAGTTGTAAATTTCATTATTTGTTTTCATTATATTATTATTGATAGAAGAAGGTTCTTGAAAAAGGGTTTCTAAGTTTAAATCTTCGAAATTGAAATATGTTTCTTGTGAACTTGAGTTTTTAAATAAAGAGGATAAATATAAATTTTCACTATTATATAAAAGATTATTTTGCAGATTAAAGAGTGAGAGGGTAAATTAAAATTGAATTGGACAGGAGAGAATATAAAATAATTTAAAGAAGTTGAAGGTATGGTATCAATAAAATATTCAAAAGAGTTGATTGCACGAATAATTTTTGGAAGAATACTATTAAAGATTAAAATGTTGAAATATCTAATACTAAAAATGAATTGGCGAGCTATATGATCTTGGTTATGAATAATACTATTAATTAATTGGGTAAAATAATATTGGGATTTAGAGATATAGGAAATAGCAAAGAATTGAATTTGATACCAATTCCAAAATCATAGAAAGTAAATATTAGAATGTTTTAAAGGATATCAAATTTTACAAGATTCGCTTGGACAAGATCCCTTCCTTAGGTCTTCTCCAAAAAATAACTGATGTACTTGGTCATGTAGCTGATTGCAGCAAAGTGATCACTAAATTTGCTTATACAAGGTTTCTTTCTCTTGGTACTTGCTAGACTTTGGATTCTGAATCATTGGAATTTCTCTTCAGTAAATACTTCCAATACTAAGAAAGTTTTTTCTTCTTTTCTTTAAAACATGGGAGGAGTATATTTTACAGTTACCACCAATTTGTCAACCTATCCAATTCATCTCTTTTGAATCAAATAGAGACAGAAAACTAGTGCAGGGAAACACCAAGTTAGACTTCTAACATGATATGCAAAAGTTTCTAATTTGGACAATAATAAATGAAAAGATTTATCACTAGTGATTTAGGCAGAAGATACAGGATAATATTTTTTGATTAAAGGTAATTTGATTGTTAAATAAATCCTGAGAAGTCTCCAGAGACAAAATTTCCTCCTTTAAATATATAATTGAGTTATATGATATTTTTTTTTTTTTAAACCACAACTGGTATTAGATGCAAGCTTTATTTAAGAATTAACTTAATTTTGATGGATAATTAAATCCTACAGCAGTTACATCAATCATCTTCTACAAGCCATATATTTCTATATCTATACAACTTAATGATGACCTATCGTGGTTTATTCTAAATAGACCTGCAACCACTCTGTGAGTGGACAGACCTAGCTAGGGGCCGAATGATCAATACACAGTCATAAATGGCTAGTCTAGGCTAGTTAGTATTGGGCTTTACAAATTTCTATTGTATCACTAAGCTAGTCTATAGTTAATTGTATCTGATGGGATATAACACCCTCCGATATTCCCTAGATATTATTCACTCAGATCTCGGAAGGGGGCACTTTCCTTCTTTGTCACCACCTGTGGTATCGGATCAGTCCCTATTGACTGATTTTCAATTAAGTGGAGCACCAGATTGGGATATTCTGAGCTAGGAGAGTGGGGGTCCTGAAGGCTGCCAGATCAGAGTAGGCTTGAGGCGTTTTTGTGAGAGGCTAGACCAGAAGCCTTTCTTTATACAATTCTTTCAGTAGTATAACTGTAGATCTCAGCCCCTAATTGATGAAAGGCCAGAAGTTCCATATTCATGCAGCCTAATTTGCTTAGAACTTGTTCTGGATGATTGGGTACAACTTTCACAGGATAACCAGTCAAACCTGATCAGAAGAATAATTTTTGAGTTTGGTCCTTAAGTGGTATTGAACTACAAATCTTGTGATTGTGACCTGGAAGAACTACCACTGTGCTATTGACTCACAGGTCTTGAGTTATATAATATTTAAGAATATAAACTAAGATAAATAATAGTAATAATTATACTATTAGTTTCACTGGACTATTAAGCTATGTTATTTTGAACAGAACTTAAGTATTCTTCAAAAATAATAATTACCTGTGATAAGTTAGAACTACAGAATATTTTAGAGTACTTTATACTAAGTTTGTTAATAGCAAAATTGACTATCAATATTTTAGAAGTGTTCTGGAAGATCTTTACTTTCAGGTAATCAAAAGGATTATAATATGTTGATCTGAGATACTGGGATCATCCTGGATACTAAGGAGATTATATAATAAAATTTTATAGTTCAACAATGTCAATACATCACAAAAAAATAATACATATTAATTAGACCATATCAAGAGCAATAAATAAGTAATACACATGTAGATAAATAGGATCAATACTAAGACTGAAATATATGAAAAAACTATATATTGATATAGATCATTCAATTACATAACCTAATATAGTACCCTATTTACAGATTAGCATGAAGAAAAACAACAAAACATCAAAACAATCTAATACACATAATAGTTTATTTACCCCACGTAACAATATGACTCAAAAAGAGCAAAATATTATTAGAATTTTGGAAAGACATGAGCAAAAAATCTTTAAAGTATTAGAAAATATCGCTACTAGCTATGATCCCAACAAGAACTATGGAAAACAAAAATGATACAATATAAAATAGAACACATGACAGGAGACCAATCATATATCCTAGTAGGAGCAATTCACGTAACCTCAATATTTGACAATATCTTAACCACTCTATTAAATATAGATCCTAAAATCTTGGCAAAAGAACAGATGTTAAGAAAATATATTCTCACTCTGTGGGAAAAGGAACAAGACAAGAAACAAGACCTCGAAGCTTCTATGCTTGAAGAAAAAATATATAATATTTTAACAAACAAGGCAGAAAATTATACCGCAAGTTACAATGTAAAAGAATCCAAGGAAACATATAACATTCTGATGGATATTCAATCAACTTCTATATAAACTGAGAAAAGCCAACCCATTAAAGAAGTTGAAATGGAAGATCAGAATATATTAGAACTGATAGAAGCAGAAGTAATTAAGGAAACAATTCAAGGAACCTGTATTATAGAAAATGTTTCTTATAATATATGCAATAGAATACAAAATTCTACAGTTAATCCTTATTTTATTAAACAAATAGGTACAATCAAATTGGAAGTACTTCAAGCTATACTACCTGAAGACAACAAAGAAGAAGGAATCAAATATTTCAAAGGAACTCTAAGTATTTCCAAGAGACAAAATCTCTGTAAAACTGAGTTTATCAATGACAACTACTAGATCACTTTTGGTATTGATAAAGAGAAGAATGCAATACAATGTTTAAAATCAATTAATAAAAAAGAAGAGGAAAACTTCTTCATTAAGAAAATGGATCAAGATAGAAGCACTTATTTAATCTTTCAAAAATATGCTTTAAACAAAAGATTTTTTAAGTCAGAAAGCTTTTCTTTAGCAAAAAACAGATCAAAGTATATTATATTATTGAATACAAAACACAAATGTAATAAACAATCAATCAGGAAGGAGATAGAAGAATATGGAGAAATAGTCAATATTCATGAATATCATATAGCTTTTCATCAAAAAAGATTTAGAATCCATCTCTTCACACATCGTGAGCATATTAAATTAGAACAATATTGGATACTCAAGATTAAAGCCAATCAAGTAAGATTGGTAATAGCTCAAAAAGAGCTAGATGATCAAAAAGTAATCCAAATACTCATAGAAAGAAAGCATCACTCCTTAAAATTGTATGGGTGAAGAAAAGATCTATAGAACTGATATCTGAATCCCTCAGTCAGATAAAATGAAAGTCTCTTATATATCAAGAAATAAGATTACTTTAATACCAGAAGATTATGCAGTAATTTACTTTAAAAATGAGAAAGACTTGAAAGAGGCACTTCAGCAACAAATCATTATTGAGAATCAAGGACTAGTATGGAGTGCAAAAAATCACCACCAGCAATAATGTAGAATGTTTATTGACTCAAACAACTTATATAAATTAGATATCCTGAATATTTCTATTGAAAAAAAAGAAAAGCAGAGATACAAGATTCACAGAAAGGAAACAGATGACCATATTGAGATGGAATACCAGAGTACGGCAACAATAGATACTGGAAAGAGTAGAAATCATCACATAAGAACTAACAGATATACATCAAGACCAGATTAACCAGCCACTAGTAGCAATAAAGAACCTTTAAGAAAAAGAAGAAGTTATGTATTATACAGAGAGATGCAAAGTCAAGGAGAAAAAGAAAACTGTGACACCAACACTAGCCAACAAGAGAGACAAACATAAGATGCAAAACCAGAAACTTCTGATCGAATCCAAGCCAGGAATCTGAAGTATCTCAATTATGCAAATTAATTGAAAAACTTGGCAAAAGAATTGACAAACTGGAAAAAGGTCTGCTTAGATAGAGGGTTAACCGCTTCTAAAAAAGAGTACCAGTTCAATCACAGAAGGATAAGGAATACTTACCCACTATTCCTAATATCCAAAAAACTAACAAGGGCAAAGCATGACAGGAGGAACAAATTAGTATGAAGGATCAGCAGTATAAGCAAGACCTTGAGACTTTTTTTTAAATAGAAAAAACTGCATTCATAAATAGAAAAATACCATTAGAAAATAAAAAACAAGAAGACATAGATATCGAAAAGAAAGTAATAAGAATTGAAACACATAATGTCAGATGTATTACCAATAAAACAAATTAACATAACCTTATAGAAGAAATACTAAAACAAGGTATTGGAATTATGGATCTATATTAAACAAAGCTAACCAAAGCAAAAGCAAAATAGGTCTTCCAAAATCAAGGGATGTATAAGCACTTTCACAGTGTCAACAAAAACATCCTCTATGATATAGAAGTTAGTTTACTGGTAAGAAAGGATTTGGAAAAGAAAATAACATCGATAGAAGAGACTGAAGGACACATGATAGTAGTCAACATGCTCTTGAGAAGAAACAAGATATGTATTATCCAGATTTATATCCCCTTTAACAAATTATAAAATAATAGAATTCAAGAGAAAGTACAAAACTTTATTAAAGAAAAGTATAGATAGAATTTTCATCTAATAATTATGGAAGACTTCAATGCTACATACAATCCTGCAGAAGATAGAGCATCAACTTCTAGGATAACATTCAAACCATCTTGGTATCCAGAAATCCAACTATTTAACTCTCTAGATGAATGGGATTTCATAGATACACAAGCAATATGGAAAGGAAAAAATAAAACTCCAATAAGATGGGATGCTACTAGCAGTAGCTGAATAGATTTTATATGGGTATCACAGAGTCTCACAAAATTCCCATTATTATATTTTGCCAATTAAAGTATAGAGAAAATAACAGGTAGTGACCATACAATGCTCATGATAACATTACATAATGACAATCTGTTCTTAAGAGATGGCATCAACAGATCCACAATAAAAAATGAAAGAAAAATCAATATTAAAGAATCAACAATAGAACAATGGCAAGAATTTAGAAAAAGTATAAATCATAAGTTTCGAATAATACTAGAGCCTTTATTAAAAGAAAAGCTGAAAGAGAGTAGAAGAGAAACTTATGTAAACACAATATAGAGAGTCTTCGAGGAACAAATATATAAGGTAACACACAACAAGCTGATCAATAAAAAGATATTCACTGTTCAAGAAAAAATTATAAACATGGCCCGGAATATATCAAATATAGATGAGCTCTTCAACTTAAAACACTTCTCAAGAAAGTGCAATCCTCACAAGAACCAAATAAGCTATAGATTCTTAGTGTAGCGATTAAGAAACACAATATAGCACATACCTCAATCACCAAATTGAAAACTTTTTTTTTTTTTTAATGCTGGACTTGGCCAAGTTTATTAGCAAAGTTTTACTATTTAGATACATCTGACTAAAAGAAAACAATGATAAGCTATTAAACTAATAATAGGTTAAAAAGAAACCACCTTATGGTTAAGCCATCTCCAAACAAGACCTAATAAAAGGGCCATTAGGGTGATAAAAATTTTTAAAAAGGGGGATTGGTGTGTATCGAATCTAATTTGTCTATCTTAACCCTAAAAAGAGAAATGTGTATTCATATATTAATCTTCTTGAACAGATATCTACTACTAGGAGAAATAATTGGAGACAATAGCTATACAAGGATCAATAGAGGAGAGGGTTCTGCTTACATCTTGAAAGGACTTGGCAAGAGAGGGAAAATGGTAATCCATTATAGAATTGATACTTGAAACCATACTATTACTACCATTTCTTTACCGTCAGCTGGATACTCTTCGAGGACTTCATCAATTGAGAGTGCAATATCTGTTCCTTAGTTGCTTTCAGTACTTCCATGTTATGGTTCTTATGTCTTCCAGTTTTGATCCTATGTCTTGCCTTACCCTACTTATGTTGGGTCTTCTTTTGATATTCCTCCAAGTAACCAGACAAGTCAAAGGGATTTCGAGGGGTCTAAAATTGGGGTTAAAGAGAGTTGAGGAGGAAAGGCTATGGGGTGGGAGTATGAGGTATGGGGCCTTTGTCTTCCAGTGAATCTGTCCTTACTTATCCATTGTGATAACCTCTCTAGAAAAGGAATCTTGATCTTTCTGGCATGCACCTTCACTGGCCTTGATAAATGTTGCTCTTGAAGTACTACCATCTTGAAGAAGTTGATCCACTATGCCATCTATATCAGCAACTTCTGCTAGTGATTTCATTTTCAATTGGTACTAATGATCCTAAGGGATCCCCCAGTCTTCCAGTTTTCAGGCTTGTATAAGTAGGTGATACACTTTCAAGGCTTTGCCTTCATTCTATATCTTCTTGAGCATCTTGTTCTTCTTATTTTCCTAAGTGACAGTAGATAATTTTCTTAAAGATTATTCTCTTTTTTGATATCCAATGACATGTTTGGAGGCAGTGTTTGATGAAACACGTGGAGTGATCAATAGGAGCTTGTTTACATTCTTTTTACTAATGTGAACTCTATCTGTCCAATCACGTTGTGAGAAATTTTGTACTATTCAAAATTCAGGGTCAAACTGAGATAGGCAAAATTCTCCAGAAAAAATCAAGAACGAGCACTATGAGAAGTAGACACAATGACAAGAGAGTGGGGAAGTTGTCTCTCATCATTAATAGACTTTTGTGATATTTCTCTACGGTGTGAGATGATAGCACATTAGTTCTTCTTCCTTTTGAAACTTTCTTGCCATTGGTAGAAAAGGTTTTACTTGGCCTTTAAGGTCACTAGAGGTCAAGTTTTTGTTTAAAGAGGATAGTAAACAAGAGGAGGGGGGATAGTTGATGTCTCGTGAAGCTTCTTCAAGTTGGTTTAAGGAAAGTAATAAGACTTTATTAGTATAGAAGTATAAAAACTTCTTGTGAACATCTTTTTTGTATGTGGTCAGAGAATCAGCGGAAAAAGTTGAATGTTTAACCAAATTGAAAACTATTATATTCAATATAGTATTTCAAATATACCATGGACACTTTTGAAAAAAAAAATAAGTGATACAATAGAAGGCCTAAAGCTAACTTACTAGAATACAAAGGCAAGATAGACGAAAGATGCTATTAAAAAGGTCCTAAAACAAAGGTGTAATGATTTGCAAAATAATCAAAGAAGAATGATAAATTCTTTGACAGATAGGGAGTGAATTAAAATAGTTTTGGATAGAGTCAAAGTCAAAAATGGAAAAAATAACTATATAACAACTAAAAAGGATGATATAAAAAAAAAGATAAGACAATATTATCAAGAAGCATTCAAAATACGAGATACTGACTTCAACAGCCTAACAAAAGACTGGAAAGAAGAAAACAATTCCAGAAGCTATATTAAAGAAAAATGATATAAGAATCACTTAAAGTCAATTTTTCAAGAAAAATTAAATGAAACACTTCAAGCACTCCCAAATAATAAAGCCCCAGGAAAATCACAAATTAGTTATGAAATGTCAAAAAGATTAGATTCAGAAGGAAAACTTTACCTGAAAAAGATACTGAACTGCTTTTTAAAATGGGAGGTCACACCATATGGATGAAAGCAAAGTCATATTTATCCAATAGCAAAACCAAAGCCATGGAAGTGTGAGCTTATCAATACAAGACCAATAGTACTGCTAGAAGCTATACGAAGGTATTTTACTAAGATTCTCACAAATAGACTGGGAAATATATGTAAGAGCAATAACATCCTGAGAGAGCCTAACTATGTAGGATTACCAGGAGAAAGTATGGCTGAACCAATACAAATTTTTAACAATATCTGTAAGGATGCAAAAAAAAAACAAAAAGAAGTTATAGATTTTTTCCAAGATATAATAAAAGCATATTATATGATCAGTCTAAATATGTTAGTCAAGGTCATGAAAGGATCAAAATTCCAAAAGGTTTCATTTGAATCATAATAAGTTTATTTACTATAGAGAATTTAAAGTAATATATGAGAAAGACCTAACAGAAACAATTATCACAGGAGATGGAATGGATCAAGGAGAAACTATTTCACCTTTAATATAAAGAATATTTTATGATCCTCTACTATGTAAGATCCAAAATAATGAAGCAAAAGACTATAGAATGTCAGTTATATAGAATCCAGATTTGAAAGGAGATAGTAATAGAAAATTAGAGTTGTGACATACAGTAATAGCCTTTATGGATGATACTATATAGATAGCTCAATCAAAGAAAGATATGAAAAAAATACTAGAAGAAGCAAGAATATTTTATAAAACAAATGACTTGCAGATTAATAGTAATAAATCAGTTCTAGTTACTATTAACAACCCAAACCAGTATCTGGAAGAAGTTCAAGCAGGAGTCAATAAAGAAGTGATAAGAGAATTGGATAGAACCAAACAAGCAAAGTTCCTAGGGATTCAGATAGACAATCAAAAAACAGCTATTGAGCTCAAAGAACATGTGCTTAAGGAAATTAATATGGTTATCAGAGCTCTGAAGAATAAAAAGTTAATAGACAAACAAGCTCTTTACATTTGAATAGAGTGCTAATATCAAGAATCGAATTCAGAATACAACACAACATATTATCTTGGAAGATGTATAACACCTTAACAATAGTATACAGAAAACTGTTCAAAATAAGGTTATATTATATGAACAATATCCAATAGTATAATACATCATCCTAAGATTCATAACTTAAAGAGTGTTTGGATATTACAGAAAGAATGCCAGATAACAGAATTGTGCAATAGATTAAATAATCCAGGACCAGCTGGAACCACAATGATTATTAGACTCAAGCAAGCACAAGTTGAATACTAGGAGCCTGTCAACATGCTTATATGTAATTTACTAAACAACATTTCAGGAAAAGACAACTTCTTCCTGCAAGTACTAAAACTGATCAAGGATATAGATATAATCTTTTAAAGCTGGAAATTGAATAATATTTTTGAATGGAATCTAGGAAATAGTTCAATTAAAAAATATGAGTTAATAGTAGAGTACAAGAAAGCAATTCCATCATTCAGAAACAATAAACTAATGTATATAGATCAGCTAGTTATTCACAAAACAAAAGAACTCAAAACTGGCAAATGCTTCAACTGCTACAAAAAACAAGCAAAGGACCTATTCCAGGATGGTACCTATCTATAACCAAGATAATACTAGAAAATAGATTAAAACAGCTTATAGAATCCTGAAAAGAAAAATAGATAAAATGAAGTCTAAAACATCCCATTCTCAACATAAACTTTGACAAGTAACAAAAACTTTGAGTGGTTACAAAAAGCAAATTTCAATAGTAACAGATAATTTGAAGAAAATTAATTCTAGATAATAATTCAAGACAACTAAAAATAGAGCACTTTGAATGTATTGGCTCTGTTAAAAATCAAAAATCAAAGCTAACCCAGTGTCAAGGCTGTACAGAAGGTATAAAGATAGAAAATCGATATATAATTGAAACAAGTATAGAGAAAATATATATAGTTCTCTATTTCAATGCAAGAAAGTCCATTAGAAGATTCCAATCATTGGAAATTCCAAGTTCCAAAGAAGTATTGGAAGGTACAATGGGTAGAACAATATATAGTAACCAAGTAACTACCCAGAATAAAAGAGTATTACAAGTGGAAATAGAAAATTGGAAAACAAATATTATCAAAAATCATATTGAAAAAGGTACTTATTAATCCTATCTAATCGAAATACTCAACAATAGCAAAAAAAAAAAAGAATCAATAACATTCTATTCCGATGGGTTCCTCATAAATCACAGAAGTACAAATATGAGAATGGAAGTAGCATAGATACAGATAGGCAAAGCAGAAAAAGAAAGCAAGTTTCAAACTGGAGTAGAGGATTGGTCTTTATCCATAAAAGCAGAACTAGTAGCAATAGTTACTATACTACTAGTAGCTCCAGTAGATAGCAAGGTCAAAATCTTTATAGATAGTCAAGCCTATATCTTGAAGTGAAAAACTATAGAAAAGAAGGATCCCAAAATGATCTATAAAAGATGGTTAAAAAACAAAACTGATTTATATAGGCATGTATGCTGGATCTCATAAAGAAAAAGAAGCTGGATTTCAAGTTTACCAAGGTTAAGTTATATTCCAATATTCAGTATAATGAAGAGACAGATGCTCTGGCCAAAGAAGTATTAATATTGTCAGTAATAAAATGGAAAAAATTAGGTTTATACAAGATCATCACAGAAATTAAATGGTAGAATATACAGTAGCACTAGATACCTCTATAAAACAAGCTATTAAAAAAATTAATAATAAAGTAACAGCCTATCAATAGACAACTTAAGATAGAATTGAAAGGAGATGGGATTAACAAATCCAAGACCATCACAGATATACGTGAGACCTTATATAGA
Organism: Acaulospora colombiana; assembly: GCA_910592055.1. Classification (NCBI taxonomy): domain Eukaryota; kingdom Fungi; phylum Glomeromycota; class Glomeromycetes; order Diversisporales; family Acaulosporaceae; genus Acaulospora; species Acaulospora colombiana. The sequence continues at coordinate 39,186 of CAJVPT010000094.1, forward strand.
AACATTTTAATAAGGGATACATATAAAACATCTCATTTAAAAGCTCATGAAACAAAAGCTTTCTCACTAAATTGATCAATAATGAACTATTAACACTTACAAAGCTGGCTATAAGAAGATCAGATCTTTATAAACAAGTAAAATGCATTATATGTAGCCAGAAAGAGAAAACAATAGAACACTTGCTAGAATGTCCAACTTACAAGACTCAATTAAATAAGGCATGACAAAAAGGAATAGAAGAAGTCTTGAAAAGATTCAAAAAGTTCTTAAAAGAAAGGAAAATGAAATCAGAAAAGAAAGAGTTAAACTTGAGAATAAATAATAGAATAGAAATAGGAGAAATCAATAAACAGATAGCAAAACTAGTAGAAAGAATCTCAAAAACCAGTCAGGACATACTTAACTTCTGTATGAGACTAATAGAGGAAGAACTAGTTATCAAAATAATATATTTGACATATCATAGTAAGATAATTGAAAAAGAAGCATGAAAATACATAATAAAGATGCAAGAAAAAGTATGTAATCACTTCCAAAAGAAAATATAGAATGCAAGATATGAAAAAGGGATTGAATAGAAACAAAAGTTAGAAATCTGCAAATACGACAAGATAAAAAGATTATTATATTCACGAGATCCGGAAAAGAAGGACAAAATCACTGAAAATCGATTCAGTGAGAAACTGATATATTAAGAAAAAAGAGTTGAAGACAAGAAGTTGAAAGAAATCCTATTAAATGGAGTGAAGCATGGTATGAAGTGGTTGGGATTTTGATCTCTGTTAGAGCTCAAAAGAATGATCTGCAGTAGTAACCTGTGGGCAATGATATTAGAAGTTGGAAGGGTTTTCATCTGAACCTCTAATGGAATAATAAATCACTTCTGAAGTTGTACTTAAAGAGGTAATACAACCAAAATGAGTGAGTTAGTTAGAGATTTAACTTTAGCATTTCATTTAATTATGTATAGCTTACAAATGTTTAATAAAGCACACATAACTAACCTGACAAAGGGTTAATAAAAAAAAAAAAAAACTATGTAATATTATATCTTACAATTTTATCTTTATCATAATTTTATTAGACTTAAGATTTTTTTATTTGATTATTACAAAATTTAATACTTCTTTAATTAGGTTATTTGTTATATTATTTTCTTTAATATTAATATATTTTTAACTTTTATCAACTTTATTTTAACTATACTTAAATTTCTTGCTTAAAAGATCAATTTTTTTCTTTAACTATCTTATATTTCTCATTTTTAAATTATTTTTCTTTAGATTATTTTATTTAGAGATATATATTTGACTATTTATATAAATTTTAATTAAGCTTTTTATTAATACTACTAATTGAAACAAAATTATAGCTATTAGTTTTACTTTTATAAAAGATAATTAATCTTGTTTTTCTACTTAAAACTTGCTTCATTATTTTTTACTACTTATTTTAATCCATGTCATTTTTATTCTAAATATATCTTTTTTATAGTCTATTAATAATTTATTTAAATAGAATTTTAATATTTCTTGTATCTTTATATTTTTTTATAAAATTTATTTTAAACTATTCTAATAAATCTTATTTTAAATCTATTTTTAATAATTCTGATTTTCAATTATTTGACAATTATTGGCAATATTTAATTTCTAAAGTTTTTAATTATACTAGTAAATTAAATCTTATTAATTATTTTTTTTAAAATATTTTTTAATTAAAATCTTTAAATATTTGGCTTTCTTTATTATTTTCTATTTATTTAAAAAAATTATTTCAGAAATACCATCTTTTTCTATAGCTATAAGATATAAACTATTCATAAATATATCTTTTGCATATTTTGTATATTAAATTAGTATTAATTCATAATTATCAACTTGTTTTTTATAGTAAAAATATATGAGTTCTTTTTTTATTCTTGATATAAGTTAGTTTTTTTAACTTTTATTTAGTATGTATCAAACTTTCTGACTTTTGATCCTGTCACAATTAGGTTTTAAATAATTTGATTTTTATGAAATATTATTGCTATTTTAGTTTTTGCCAATTTTTTTATTGTATTTAATAATGGTAAGCGTGATAATTTACTATATTATTCCACTCTTTCCGCTGATCCTCTGACCACATACAAAAAAGACATTCACAAGAAGTTTTATACTTCTAGGCTAACAAAGTCTTATCACTTTCCTTATACCAACTTGAGAACAAGATTCCCAAGAGTCACCCCACTACCCCACTATCTCTTTTTATATCTTGTTACAAAAAACTTGTCTCCTAGTGGCCAGAAAGACAACTCTATTCTTCTTACCAATGGCAAGAAAGTTCTAAAAGGAAGTAGATCTGACTTCTCTATCTTCTTCTCACCTACCTCAGAAACATCACAGAGTTCAGTTTGTGATAAGAGACTCTTTAGAAGACAACCCCCACCACTCTCTTGTCATTGTGTAGACTCTAATAGTGCTCTTTTATAGTTTTCTCTGGGGAATTTTGCCTACCTCAGTTTAACCCTGAATTTTGAGTAGCACAAAGTTTCTAGTGTTGTGATTGGACAATGGAAACACGTCAACAATCCAAGATGTAAACAAGCTCCTATTGGTCACCTCATATGTCTGAATGCATTTCTTCAGTTCCCATAAGAATCTGGGGTCCACCATAAGTTGCATGCCAGTCGTATGGGTGGATACAGGATACAGTACCCAACACATCTTAGGAAATAGAAAAGAGTCCATTCGACCATGAAAAAGGTCACAAGACACTTCAATCATTTTTGAAATTGAAGTCACCTACCCTTGGCAGTCAAATAGATTCCCTTCGCTCTCACAGATAGGTAAAGATCTGTTCCTTTTCTTATAAAAAACAAACAAAGTAGACAGGAAGTTTTTCCCAGCTGGTGGGTTTTTTACTCCTGATCCATGGTTTGCTGGAGGACCTGAAACCAAAGCTACACCAAGACTCTCGATGTAACCTCTCCCTCAAGAAAGGCTTTAAAGCTGCCAGTGGTACCCACCATTCTTACTCATAGTGAAAGTACTAGTTGGAAACATTTGCCAGAATAAAAGAATCCCCTTTAGGCTGAATCTACTTTTGAAAGTTTTGCATCTTCTTAAATAATTAGCAAATACTTGAAGGTGATATTACCTATAGGACTGGATTCGTCAACCCCACCAAAGGTTTTAAGGTATCTCTTTGACCGTAGGTTCCACCAGGTCTTTGGATGAGTAATTCCCTCCCTTTTTTTGAACCCCACTCCTTTCTAAAGATGAAAAAACACAATATTCCAGTGGATAATTTGCAAAGCATCGGATTGATCAATAGTATTTTTTGGTAAATGGTCAGCAGTCATGAAAATTTAGGTCGATTATCCGATGGTCTGCATAGTTTTAAAAATTTTTTTCAGCACTAGTTAGACCTTAGACTAGATCTCTTTTCTCTCTTAAGAGATGGCCAGGCCACAAGGTAAAGTCTCCATAAAGGAGCTCTTCTATTGTAATACTTTATTTGTACAAATACTTCTTATATATAATCCCAGAGGAACTTTGTTTTCTCTACCTTATGTAAGGATCCCTCAATAAAGTTTTGGCTTAGCCAGTGTTAAAAAAAAAAAAAAAAATTTACTATATTACTCTGATATTGATTCTTTTTCTATATCTGAAGAAGTTGAATTTATTTTTACTCTTTTAGTATTATAGTTTCTTTTTTTTTACAATTTATTTTAGATATTTTAATTTATAGTTGCACAATGATAAAAAGCTTTTTTATATTTTTTTTTTATTAGATAATTTTAAATTAAATTATTTCATCTCTTTTATTTAAATATTTTATATTATTTTTAGCCCTAAACATTATTTCTTAATATTTATAAATTTTGAATATTTACAAAAAAAAAATTATCCTTAACTATTATTAAGTCTAATGTTTTATAATTAAGTAAATTCTAAAGTTTTAAATATTTTAATTATATCTGTTTGAGCCTAATAATTACCATAAGATCTATTAAACCCTTTGTTATTTAATTTGTTGCAAAAATCTATAATTCAACTTTCTCTTTATGACATTTATATATTTTTGAGATTGTATATCTTTGAATAATATATTACAATATATTATTAGATATTGATTTATATAATATACTTTTGATTCTAAATAGTTTTCAGAATCTAACTGTTAAATATTATATATTTTCCATAATAATATACTATATTTTGAATTTTATGAAATACAATTTAATAAAAAAAAAAAAAAAACTCTTTCCGCAAATCCCTCAGATCCTTAGAAATTTCCTTTTTAGGCAATACACCCAAGGAAAGAGACAACATACACAACTCAAGA